>KN513798.1:0-15807 GCA_000787155.1 Scartelaos histophorus
CCCACCGTCTACTCACAATCCGGATCAATACCTTACAATCTAATTTTTATCCATTTTTCCATAAACCCCAAGATTGCGTTTATTTGCAGAATCCGACAAGCTAAATAAAGCATCGCTTGAACATGTCAGGGAGACTAATGCATGGCTGGAAATTCATACACAGAAAACAGATGAGGGGAGCTTTTGGCTGCTAAAGGAAGGGGAAGGTTGAGGCTGTGAAGAGCTCACAGGAGAGAGGAGGGCGCTAAAAGATCTACAAATCAATGGAGGTGTGGACGCTAGTACAGCTAAGCTCTAATTATCTGTTGCAAAAAGTGGCTGTCAACAGTTAACAATACCTGACAGCAGCATTCACAGTGGGAAAATGCAAATTCAGGAAACATGGATGAAAAGTGCATGCTTGAATTAAGACGTAAGAAAACAAGAAATCATTCCCCATGTGAACACTGCTCATTTCAGCAGGGTATAAAATAATCTGGGTTCCACATTCATTTACATCATCATCATGGAGCAGATGCCGCTGTAATAAGAACGGGAGCATGCTAAAGAGGCAAGACAAGCCACATGGTGCAGAAAATTAATCTCAATCTCAAATGGAGGTGTGAATTTCCTCAGTGTTAGGCCCTGTGCAGTAAATGTGTGCAGCTATCTCAGCTGGCCCGGTCTCCAGCTGGAGACCAGCCGTTTTAATCAACCACAGGCCTCCACCCAGGCTCAATAAAAGACAGCATTCACAAATAGCAGCGAGAGCAGTAATTGACCGTCTCGTGTCGCACAGCGCTTTATTACCAAATGACTACATGTGTGTCATTGGTCATGTGTTAAGTGTGCTGCACCACAGTGAGGCTGTGATTGTATCCAATCTGTCTGCGGCTTTATCTGCCATCACCTCCTTAAAATAATTAATCACATTTCAGTCATTTAGCTCAGATTCTGCCTTCGTAATTAATAAAAGAGGAATAATGGGGTGTGCACCAGCTTTGGGTTAGTGTTTGCAATGAAAATAATAAAAATGATAAAAGGCAACACTGCACATTTTCCTGTATTTAAACAAATTAAACATATGAGGAACCTGCTTATCCTAAATGAACAGCGTTTAACTCCACTGTGTGAATGACAGTTCTTGCTCCTCTCCCAAAGCTCATTTAGAGCCCAGTCCAGGCAGAGTGAGGTAGAGGTGTCAGCCGCCTCTCAGCTGGTTGAAATTCTGTTCTTGACTTTTGTCTTTCCTCTCGACGCTCCTGCTCCTCACTGCCTCTGAGTGATGTTTCCTGCTCACCTAATCTGCACTTGGCTCTGAAAAACTCCTCCTAATGTTAGTGCGTGTGAGGGGGGCGCGCGTGGAGCCAGGGCCTTAATGTGAGCCAGCACAGCCTTTTAATATCAGCCTCGGCAGTAGAGGAAGCACTAAGCAGACACGCTGCATACTGAGGAGGGGGGATTGGCTTTTGAACGACACCAACAATTCATCAACTCCCCCCAATCTGCGGCCAGCACCCCGGAGTCACTGTCACACGCTCAAACATGCACGTGGGGCCCTCTGTATCGCACAAGAGAGAGAACAGGCGGCACTTCATTGAGCGATGCTTGAGCAGGACAGTATAAGACATACACAAACATGAACATGCATTTGTAAAGCTGGGGAGGGGGTGCGTAATGAGACAGAAGAGGCGCTTTAGGAGAGCAAAGAGTACTTGGCCCAGAGCTCGTGCACAGCAGAGGGCACTGCACAGGACACAAGGGGACGCGAAGACTCTGGAAGAAAAACAGTGCCTTACTCTTATCTGCTGAGAGCTTAATTGCCTTTGATGAGACTAATTGAGGCTTTGTGAAGTCTAATGGTGAAGAAGTCCTCGGAGACAACAGAGGACATTACTGTAACAGCCCCTCAACACTGTAAAGTCCCACTTGTCTCCTCTGTCCTGACTATGACACACAAGCACATCCATTTAATATTAACAAAAATATACTTAACTGCAACTGCTTTTGACACCAGCAGGTTGCATTTTTGGTTTAGAATTTGATAATAATATAATTTCAGGTGGAGGGTAGTGGCCTGAATAAATACATTTATTGGAGATGAACTGTTTTTGAAAGAACTATCCAACTATTATCCAACATGTTGAACCTTATCATTATTTTTTAGATTTCACTCCAGAAACTTTAACCAATTGCATCTTTGAGGTTGAATAATGGCATCACTTTCTGAAGCTACTGTGAAAAAAAAAAGAAATCACAGAGATATTAACCATCAAGCAGGTCAAGGTGGACAATAAAACAGCAAATTCCACCAGAGTATTCTGACCTGTCCTCCAGCTCATATTAGAAATAGTTATGGTGTTATGTGAGCGCAACCTATTGTCAAATTGTATCACTTTTTCCACACAAATTGGCCCATGGCATCGAATTTTGAAGCTCAATATGGATTAAAGGGCCCATATTATACTACATCACACATGTTTAACACACAAACTCTGCATATTTAGGCTGAGTTCTTGTCTCCAACTGAAAACACTCCACCTTGTAATGTCATGTAGTCATAAAGGAAATCCTTACCTGTGCATTTAAAGTCCTTACACCATCACTAGAATAATTTGGATTATTTCAGCCCTGGAATTTCTAATCTGTACTAAATAACAGGTAAATGGTGATTGTTAACTTGAAAAATACCACTTCATGACATCACGGTCATTGTAGAGTGGGACAGAGCATTTTGATCTTTGGAGATGTGTAAATGAAACAAAACACAACTTTGGGTACGCTTTTAAGGAGGTAACAGCATTATAACGTGTCTTAAATCTCACAAGAATCCATTTTGTGTAACATAGGACATTTAAAGTATAAACGATTGGGAACTCGAACGCGCTTAAAGTGTTGGCGTCTATCCAGCTTCATTCCTCATTGTAGCGAGTGCACTCAACGCTCTGTGTGTAACAATAGAAAGGTATTAAGTGAAGCGAAGGACAAGATTATGATGATTCTGGCTCTTCGTAATGTTGGTCTGCAGAAGAAAGTTTGCTCGACAGCGCGTTGGGGTGCGCTGAGCAGTTTTCTGGGTAGGTGCTGTTTGCAGTGGAGCAGCGGTAGCAGCAGTATTGGGTATGTGTTGACTTAATTAGGTCTGGTAGCTGCTCGCTTTCCTCTCCTCAGCAGAAGTTGATTAGCAATGCCAGCTGTCCCCAATGTAATTCAGTGTGCGCATGTGTGTCGCTGCCGGTGTGCGCGCGGTGTATGAGTTTATGCATGTTTGTGAGTGTTTGTGTGTGTAGACGCCATCGCTGCCAGCTGCCACACAGTGCTGCCAATCCTCCATGATTAGTACCCACTGGCAACTGGGCGCAAACTGGTGCCAAACAGACCCAGGAGGGCAACATAGCCCATGGTAATCCACCGCTCGTCTCTTCTAGCATTTTCCTTTCTCCTCTACCTTTTTTAGATCTACATTTGAATCATCGTTCTTTCCGCTCAGAAGGCTTTGTGAAGCGCAGCAGTTGTTGTGTCTACAGAGGTGGAAGTGCTTGAAACTAGTAGAGAGAAACAACCAAGCCAAATAGTTACTGGCTAAAAAGTACAAAAATAAACTTTCTTATTACTACTTCCACAACCTATTCCATCAGTACTACAACAACTACTAGAGTACTATTTATTTATTTTGGTCTTGTCAACATCTTGGAACATAATGACATCCATCAGTGAGAACAAAAAAAGCACACAAAATATACACGGCTATCTTTTGCATGAAAAGGAATGGGAAAAAGAAAAATGTATTTGATCCCACCCCCATCCTGTCTTAATTACCAGTACTGCATTACTACTTTTTGTTGTTAATACAGTACAGTAACAAAGTAATCCACTACATTTAGCCTTCATGTTTCAGTCAAAATAAACCTAGGCTATCCAAAGACATCAATTGGGTATTCATACATAAAAAAACTGCACCAAAATAACACAGAATGTAGAAATGTGCATGAGCTAATACAAAACAATGCAAAGGCCAGTGTTAGTCTTATGGTAAAACATGGTCATGCATCTAATTATTCCCAATTAAGCAGTGTAATTTGTTTTAAATAGGTCTATAGGTTGTTGTAATGACTTTCCACACTAATCTTTGCCTGTTAACCCAAAATGCATATTCAGGCTAGTTCATTTATGCCTTTAGGACACTCAGAGAAAACACACAATGATAAAGCAGCAGAGGGAGAGCAATGAGAGAATCTGGGCAGTGGCTGAAGCGAGCTGTGTGAAGAGTCAAAATGGGACCTATGCCTGGACACGGTTGACTGTGTTGCCGTGGAGGTGCCAGCGCTTGGCAACAGCGGCGCATTCAGTGTCTCCCAATGGGTGACCCCTCTTCTACTGCTCACCTGTTGAGATTCTCCTGCTTCCTCTCAAAAGCCAAAAGGCAGAGAGAGAGAAGAGGAATGAATTTACCGAAGAAGCAAGTTTTGAATAAGTGAATGTGACAAGGTGAAAGAGAGGAGGGGGGTGGGGGGGGGATAGGGCGTTTATGCATACGCTTCGCACATGGCGGGCACATTGGAAGGCCGTACACACGTTTATGAACACAGCTCTATGGCTCTGGCACAGCGCGGGCTGTTGGGCAGCTCTGGCACGGCAGCGGCAGCCTACCCATCTGCCCTGTGTCGTATAATGTAGTTACATGTCATGTGTATGCAGAGGCTGTTCTTTTAGGGCAGTAAAACAACCTATAGTGTCCAATGTTGGTCCAGTGTAAAGCTCAGACTGCAGACTGGTGTGGCGTACCAATTCACCATTTTGCCCACACTTCTCTTGCATTTTAAGCATAAAAGAGTATAGTAATTCACAAGATGATATTTACTTCTGTTTTAAGGCATGCTTTTTCATTTCAATAGTTTAATCATTTCAATTTTTTTACTATTCTTTTTGTGTTTTACTAGTGTTTTAAAGATTACTGAGAACAAGAGTACTGTTCCTTATGGATAAATGAAGTTTTTCTGTAGCTCAAGATCTAGAGAAGGATTCAAAGCACAGCACTGCACTGCCCTTTGCTACTGACAGGTTATCGTAATAGCAGTGAAGAATGGATCAAATTTCCATATAAGCATAATAAAGTATATCTTAAAAATCATTTATGCATGTCCCAAACCTTGAAATCAAAAAAATAGTTGAGAAAAAACTAAATCCAGGCACTCCGGAAAATGTGAAAGTCACATGAGGAAAAGTATAGCTAAAAGACCTTTATTTAAATGGCCAAACCCAACATATTTGACCTTAAATGGCCTTCATCGGGACGTATTTGGAATCAGAAAGGTTGCTTCAGAAAGTGTGTACATGGAAAAAAGTCAAATGTAACTAAACTAAATTAAAAAAATCTCAATTATGCCTTGTTTGACATCAGTCTCTTGTTATTTTTGCTACTTACTTCAAATTTAGGAACATTTATGTTTGTGTAATGACTGAGCTACAGTGTCCAAATAATTTCCCTTTTGGAGCAATAAAGTTCCTAACATCATGCTGTCCATTAAACCCAAATACGCATTAATACAAATTCAAACATACTGATGGAAGTAATATAAAGAGTGAAGACTAGTAGTAGAATAACACTGACAAAGTATTCCCTTCACACAACTGACTCCATAAACAGAACATGGCGAAGGGTATATGCGTTTTCATATCTTTGTCATATTCAAATAAACACATCATTTTCCATTTGACCTGCATCGCGTTGTAATTGTGATGCATCGCCTTGAATTTGCACAGTAATTGGGACGTATACCGAGTCGCAGAAAATACGCGCTGGCAATATGACACACATGCTCTCTCAATTGTGATTTTGTCAAGTGTTGGCAATTGTGGGCGAGGCTTACGGCCCTAAGTCTATCAGCAGCTGAGATTACAGACAGATTTATTGTGATTCGCGGTCTCCCCCGGGACCTGTGGCCTTGCATTGGTTAATCACTGCTTCACATTCGCTCTCTCTGCCACTCTTTTCACTACCTCATGATATCTGCGAGCTCTGATGTAACAGCGAGCTATGCATGTTTTGTGTTATGGCGTGGAGAATGGCAGAGCTCTCCTGTTTGGTACTGATTCATAGTTCGACAGGGTTAAATCTCAATAATCCCACTAATCAAAAGGTTAAGTCTCCCTCGTGACCTTCAACCGCTTCATAAAAAAAGGCCAAACACTGCTCCACCAATGATCTCTGCAGGCTTCTTCTTCTCTGAATTATTGAGTCACGTTATTGAATTCAAAATTGTTTAGCATGCACATTTACCACAGAGCAACAGAGCAGAGTTATGACAGCGAATAATGTGTTTTCCAAGATGCTTTTAGCAGATATTGCAAAGACTTAATAAAATAATGTTGGGCGTTTTTATTGCATTGTTTAAATTATTCATCATTTGTACAGAGGAGATCCAAGGTGACAAATACACTCAAATACACTGGGACAAGAAACTTGTGCCTGAGGCTACAACTAGCACATGTTTCATTAATTTAAAGCCAAACTATGTAGAATTTGGCAGCTAAAATGTTTTGAAATGGTTTTATTAGCTGATCCACTCTCAACAAGATATACAGACCCTCATCAAACCCTAGAGCGCTCTGTGGTTCTACTCCGCCATCACATTGTTTTCTGCTGTAATAAAGAACACACAAGTCCAAACTACAAAGAGGAGGGGAAATTGAGTGTAACTTTAAACAGAACTTTTAAGGGCCCATATTACTCTATTTTATCTTTCTTATAATGTTGTTTTCTCATCAAAAAGATATCTCGAGTTATGTTTTGTTACATTCACACATTTTTAACATCCTGCATAATTACGCTGAGTCCTTGTGGTACTACAGGAAGTAGGTAAATTGTATTCACCTAAATTAGAATCATTTGGATGATTAAATAGCTAGATTGCCCATCTCTACTGAACCAAAGTTAAAAGCTTCATGACATCACAAGGTGAAACAGATCATTTTGAGCTTTGGAGATCCAGACAAGCATTACACAAGCACAGGTGAATGAAACAAAACACATCACCTCATGTGTATTTGTTGAGGTAACAACTTTTTACATAATTTTACATAATGTAGGACCTTTATTTTGTGTTTGTTTCACTGCGAAAAAGCTAAATGTGCTTTATGAAATCTTCAATACATGTAATTGGACAATAGAACAGCAACTTTTGACACAGTTTGCTAAGACAAAACCACATATAACTCACATAAAACATAGACACAGAGGCATAGGTAACGTTGCATTGTTTAAAGTAGGACGAGAGTACATTAGCCTGTTACCTGTGTAGATGAATCGCCCAGGTGTGCCTTTGCAGAACTGTTTGGATTTGTAGGACAGCGTGACCTCCACTACCCCCGGGATGTGTCTGGGCGGAGTCTGCACTCGTATGGCGTGGGGAGTGATCAACTACAGGAGCAGAGAAAGAGAAAGAGAGAAAGAGAGAGAGAGACAGAGAGAGAGAGAGAGGAGAGGAGGAGAGAGAAAGAGAGAGAGAGAGAAAGAGATAGAAAGAGGAGAGGAGGAGAGAGAGAAAGAGAGAAAGAGAGAAAGAGAAAATGAGAGATGGGGAGAGAAAGTGAGAAAGAGATAGAAAGAGGAAGAAAGAGAGAGAGAGTGTGTGTGAGAGAGAGAGAAAGAAAGAAGAGAAAGAGAAAGAGAGGGAGGGCACAAAGATTAATGCAACGAAAGAGCAGCGCTAAAACATGCACTCAGGGGGACAGTCCGGGCCTTTTGCAGCTTTTGACTCTTCTGCTTTGTATAATCAGCCTGAAAATGATGTGTTAGCGCCACAGCCCTCAGGTGGCCCATGTAGCCCAAGGCAATGTCACCGGGAGGCCTAGGATGGTTATCAGGGCTGACATGGAGCCGGTAAGAGAGCTTCAAAAGCATTTTGGTGTTTATGAATAAAACACACATTTCTTTGCATATTTACTATTATGCTGTTACACAGTATATGTCTAATATGGGCGTCTGTGTTTGACCCTGTCTATGCACCTGTCAACAGTCTATCGAACATTAAAGCACCACTACGGGGCATAGAGTCTAGACAACCCAATTACCATGTTTCCCACAATACAGTTGTAGCCCTGTTGTGAGAATTACTATGGTATTCAGTATGGCATTAAACTAATCTAAGTTGCAATGATTTTATTACAGGTGTTTAGAGTTTACTTTACTTACTTTACTTTACTATTTTTACTTTACTTTGAAAACCTTGGAATCTTCTCTCCACAGATCTAACTTGTAATTTAGCCTATGTAGCATCAGCAGCTCGCCTCCATAAGTTTAACTGTGAAACCTAAACGCATAGAATTTACTCCTGAGCTAGATTACAACTGAGAATTACAAAAACACGGATATAAGACTAGTACTTTTTCTTTTGTGTATTTTTGCATACTGATCTTTGTTTACACCCTTTTGTAAAAATGAACAAAAAAGCAAAAATCCGTCACGTCATTTTTTCGGTGCAGTTGTGTGTACGTGCAGCAGGTAACGCACGCTGAAGGGTCTTTGAAGGCAACTATAACAGGACTAGCACTATAGCACTCAAAGCTAGCTGGTGCTCAAAAGCCATCAACACGCTGCCTTGTGTACACTATATGAGCGTATGTGTGTGTGTGTGTGTGTGTGTGTGTGTGTGAGTGTGTGTGTGTGTGTGTGTGTGCGTGTGCTGCTGTAAATGTCCCTTTCATTGCTCACTTAGCTGGGCTTTCATTCTACCATTGTCTGCCCCGGTTCACCTCTCCGCGAGACAATATAGGAGCTTTTTATAGAATTATTCCTTTACTAAAGAGAAAGCTGTTTAGCGCCGCCGTGAGCTGACCTTCAGTTTCACACATACACTGAATTTACATTTTAGTCATGTGGCAGATGCTCCAGAAGGGATTCGTATTGTACTGCGCACATTTCATTACCAACATAATAAAAGACAGGAAGCCAGCAGGACGTAGTGAATAACATAGGAGTTGGCATTGAGGATCCTGAGCATATGTTAAGCTATACAGCAATTCTTCAGTCTATGATTAGCATTTCAATATTGATTAATATTTAAAGTGTAAGAAAATAACAGCGCGACGCTTTACAAGGATTCAAGTTGGTATTTTCAGTGGGTGATTGAATGAGGTAAAAATCGAAGGGCAAAGTCAGGAAGGTGCAAAGTTCTTTCAAGTTCTTTCGAAAACTTTTCTTTCCAGCAACCTGCAGTTTCCAAGTGAGGGATGGCATACTTAACTTTTTGCAGGTGCAATAAACAACGTCTAAATTGTATTAAGTTCACATTAAACTGAGAGATGATGTGTAAATTAGGCTACCTTTAGATAATAGCGCCTAAAGTAAAATAAAAAGTCAAATAAGTGGTTACAGTAATTTTAACCAGTATATTTTAAGGCATTTAATGACTTTTCTGAATGCTCAAGGTTTTGTTAAACACCTTACTTCTTATTAGAGGAGGTAGCACAGTGATTTCTGAGCATCTAACTGTCTATTGTACCTCCTTTATTGTGTACCACTGTTTCTTTGGTTCCTTTTACTTGTATACTGGCAAATAAGTATTCAATTTATAGGTTTTAATGATATATTGAAAATTTTACATTTTAAGGATGAAGAATATACTATATATAAAGAATATATAAGAAGAGTTATATTCAAATACTCTTCAATTCCACTTTTTCCGTCTGAATCTATCTGATCTTCCTGTACACCTCATTGGAAAACACTGATGGCAGCCTACTGTACTGTAAAAGTAATAATAGTACTAAGAAACACCCCTTTTACTGGGCCTGTTTCAAGTTTGAGATCTGCACTTGTAACTAATATAAGCTTGTGCTCAAAGATATTTTTAGTGTCAACATTATATATATGCACTAAAAGACAACTGTCTAGGAAACCTTTAAGATAATCATCACCATAAAATGATTAAAATATGTAGCCATTACCATCTCATATAACTATATATTTTACTTAATAGTTACAGCAGATATTATCCAAGATATACTACATTCAACAGTAGCAGAGTTTCAGCGCTGCAGCGGGTGTAAATCCTTAAAAATTACCCATAGAAGACATCGCCTATCTCTAAACATCTCCATAACTCACTTAATATTGTAACTTATCTTACACAATCTGTCCTGCAAACACTCATTAGCAGGGGCCAATAGGTAACCATTGACCAGCTCTTGCTATATCTTGGCTCGGGACGGGAGGCGGCTCTATCTACAGTCTGTATATGGTCTGAAATTTATGTTCAACTGATCCATACAATCCTATTAAAAAGGCCATTAATGTGACTAACCTCACTCCAGACCAGCATGGTTCCGAAGATGACTTGCAAGCCGTCGAAGAAGTTGTCCCCGATGATGATGACCGTTGCGCCCCCGGTGGTCCAGCCTTCACTGGGGCTGATGGCTTTAATGCTGGGGGTTGCTGCAAAGATTCACAGTCACAATAGATTAGACCCTTACTATCCTTATGACAGCCCATAAAGGTTGGTAACATGGACGTTTTCTGCCATCACTTCACACACATACATTAGACACACATCACCTCTCTGCTCGGCTCCCAGGGGTCGGGGCCCGAGCGAGGAATACTAATCAGAGTGATTATACTGAGCCCGTTATTAAACATCACCCCTGCCCCGCGAGTGAGGGCAGTGCGGTGCGCTTGTTTTACGACACGTGGCGAGGCGTGCGGGCGTGTAAATGTCAGGTGTGCTGAGTGTCTGATCAAAGGGCATGTGACCGGGGAGCACCACACTGCCAACTGTGGGTGTGCCCTCTGCATGCACAACCGTCATTACACACAAGCACTTAGCTCCTGCTCAGCTGTTCCTCACATCTACGCGATCTGTCCAGTCATTACCAAAAACAACGACCTAAGCTTTAACACAACTTCACATACTTCAAAAAGGTGCCCAGAAGACATCTCTAAAATACAGGTTTAAGGTGCAGATGACAAGTTATTATGGCGACTGTCTCGCATCTAAAGTGCATCTGTCCGGTCATGACTGCAAACAATCACCTGAGCTTTAATGCAATGAAATAAAAGTTTATATTCTTCAAAGAGGTTGCCAGAAGACATCTCTAAAACACAAGCTGAAAGGTGCACTGTGAGGATCCACCACCTGCTTGTCTCTACGGACATGTTATCGCTTTGCTTGGAATGTTCCGTGGTGTGACTTTAAACACAACCATCTATTATTTATTTTTACAGGTTATTTCTACAATACAACAATAATTCCTTCAGTGAGTAGGGGCGACTCTCCACAGATTAGAATAGTAACGTAGTGCTGTAACTTGCATGTCTCCCTTGTGATAGTCAGATTTATACCATGGTCAGTGAGAACTAATGAGTGAGTTAATCCTGCATAACTCACAATTAGTCCTGCAAAACTGGAACGCAGCATAAGTCCATAACTGTTACTATAGCAGAGAAGCTATAAACAATAATTAACAAACACTTGAATGTAAAAAGGACAGTAGTTTTTTTTTCTCCAAAGTTTTAAACAAAGCCATCTTGGAAATATCTCAACATTCAATAACCTGTATTCAAACTACTTATTTTTTCAGATTTATATTGGTAAAGCCTCTGGAATTCCCTGACGACCGCATGGAATAAAATGCTGTAGGTATATTTGTAATACATTTTAATATTTTCTTCTTTCTCTTTACCTGATCTGATTCAACAACAATACAACAATAAAACAGTGATTCACCTCATTGTTTGACCTTATCTTTTGGCCTTATGAGCCCACAGATTACCACATGTGATCGAAGAAAAGAGCAGCAATGTGGAAAAAAAAAAAACATGTTTATACAGCTAAATCTCCTTTCCTTAACAGATATGCAGCTTGTCAGACATGCTGTAATTCACTAAAGCAGCATAATCCACTTTAGCCTAGGCTGACTTTTTTCCCCACAAGCTTTTGCCTTTTGCTCTGTGCCTCAGTCCCTGTTCTGTTGATCCTTCCCCAACAAGCTGTAGTGATATTTAGCCTGCGGAGATCAACGTTCACTGCGCAACAATCTGTGGCCGTAATCATGGCCTAAGATGCCTCCTTTTCACAGATATAATGTGTGTGTGGATTAACCAGATGGTGGAACGTGAATGCATGTGATAGGATTATACTTTGGGGTGTTCCTCCGTGCCATCTGTTCGGCCGTGCGCGCTGCTCATCTATTAAAGGCATAATATGGGACCCCGAACTTGTGTATTCTGTGCACAAACTCGTAAAGAGACAAGTCGAGGTGGGAAAAGACAAAACTGAAATGTTTTAATGTGTTTGAGTTACTTCTATAGGTCCAATCAACAAGGCTGCTCCTCTGATTTAACCCCAACCTTCCCCCACTGTCCCTTTCTGCCCTCAGTATGAGAAAAATAGAAAATAAGGAGGACATTCCCAAACAAGTCTCTCTCTGATATATTTGCTGGTTTTAGCAGAGTAAAGATGACCATCTGTTGAACGACCCACCACTAGAAAAGTTACACCCAGCATGTTTTTTATAACTGCTAACACATATTTAAATCACAATGGTATCCTCTATAGTTTTGAAAGTGCCATATTCACCAAAAACAGTGTATTAATATGTGTAATAAGTTTCAGTTTAGTTTCTGATGCTCTGAGTACTCCCTCCCTTTGCTCCCAGCGTTAAGCCACAGCCCCTTCAGGGGAACACAATCAGTGTGCATCCAGCTAATAAAACTCCTCCACATCAGAACAGGTTTGTGAAGTTGCTGTGTACAATTCTCTATCCTGTTTTTGTATATTTATGGAGAATTGTTGTGTGGGAGCATGGGTGACGTAGGTTTGTGGGCTGAGCATTGCACAGAATCTCAGAGCAAACTATAAGAAGGGTTTGAATAGGGCCCGGGAGAGATCACTAAAATACTCAAACACGCATGGATGACATCTAAGACCTTTTCAGGCATGTTTTTGATCAGGGAATAACATTATAAGAAAGTAGAAAGCTAAAAATGTAAATTGATAAACAATGCTAAAAGTCAAAATGACTGTCTGGTCATGAGTTCAGATATTCATGGTGCCATAAGTTGTGTGGTGACCATTGACATCTGCCTATGACCAATACTTCCCTTTAATAAAACTCTGAGAAAGTTGACAGACCCCAAGGAATATACAATAAAAAGCCTGCAGTGTTTTGATTCTGGTGCACTTGAGTGAATATGTCTATGGTAAGAGAATGACACAGTTATGGCAGTTCCAATAATGCCTCAAATATGTCTTTGTGAACTCAATCACTTGTGAGACCTTTGTGGGACAACTGGACCGCTTTACCTCTGGAGAATAGCCATTAGAGCGACTTCACCATAACATTCAATCGTAATGTAATCTTCTACCGGCCATGTAAATCCCTGCTTAGTTTTTCTGTCATTATCATCCCTGAGGTTGACTCTCCTCATAGTAAAAAAATATGTTTCTCTTATTCAATGTCTGGGAAATCGAAATGAGAAAATAACTGGATTAGGGACTTGGGAATCAGTGTGGGCTCCTAAATCATGTGCACATGTCATTATGAAGTATTAAAGGTTTGGTCTGAGTGAGCGTGCGGGGGTGTATCTCCGGCGTATGGGTGTGTAGGAGAACTGGAGGGATGGGGAGTGATGCGAGGCTCTGGGATAAAAGCCTGTCTCTAAGGAAATAAAGCTAGTGTTGGCTTTAAGCAGAACAGACCTCATATAAGACACATCGCGCTTATGCCAGCCAGAGCAGAGGCCTAGAGGCACAGACCTGAGGGGAGCAGGCCACCAGGGACGAGCAATGAGCTAGCGCACCACTACAGCATCTCTTAGCACAAGTTAGAAACCCTACAAGAGAGGGAAGTGGGAATCTGAGAGGTAGCAGGAGGCAGATAAGGAAGCAAGAGGAGGTTTTAGCGGGATACTCTGGAGACAGGAGAGCCAGACATGGAGCAGGGAAGAGGGGAGGGCACGGATGATCAGACAAAGAGGGCTTGGGGAGCAGGGAGAGGCTGGTGCTTGCCTTTTTGTTCTTTTATTATAAAGGTTTCCCGTACCGTGTTCGAGATACGAGGGTGTGCCTTCGGAGGGGTCCAGTCTCCGAGCCCTGCGCCCGTGTTTGGAGTTGTTGTGCACAAACATGTTGTCGGACACGGCCAAGACGTGACCCTCCACGCTTACCGTAGTCGACACCACCACCTGAGACAAGAGGGGGAAGTCATTATAACCAGGAAGTTAGACAAATGTCACGCAAAAATACAACAAACAGTATTGCAAACCTTGTTGGGAGCTGACAGATTTTTAACTATTATGATTCTTTAGGATAGTTTAGGAGGATCTCAATGGCCAGAGACGTCGTAAAGCCTTATAAAAGAGTTAGTTTTATGAATGAATTTATGCATTTGAGCATTAGGATGTGGGATTTTCATTCATTTCATTTTCAGGTGTTATAAGACAGACAGAATTTCATGTATCTTGAAAATACTATGTTTATGTATTGTGTTCAAAAAGTACAAAAAGTAGTATTTCTTTGCAAACTGTACAAAGGACAGGTAAAGAAGAAGGACTTATGTTTATGTTACCTGAAAACGCCTCATGTCTCGAGGGTTCCCTGCATTCTTCAGGCAGTTCTGGTTACACTTGAGAAAGAACTTGAGGAAGAACCTGCAAAACACAACAAGAGAAAACAGGATGTGAGAAATGAGCAGGGCTAGTAAAAGGGCAGCTGTCAGCATGAGTACGAGCGCCGGCGTCTTCTGGAATAAAAACACCAAATAAAACAAATCAAAGCACGCCCACCATCCATCAAATACATTTTCTCTATGTAAAAAAGGCTGTGGGTTATTGAGTAAGATGCGAGCTTGTATATTCATCTCACTGCCACTGTCACAGCCATAAAGTGCAGCGAGCAGACGCCTCCCCAGCTGCACCCGAGCGCCGCGTAACAGAGATCGGGCTGTAGCGCCGATGCAGTGGCGTTGTGTTGCCATTCCTGCCTCTCTCAATCTCAGTGTGAGAGACCACATCAACAGCACCTGCCATGCATTATTAATAGGCTGAGATGGCAAGTATGGCTACCCGCATCAATACTTAATGAGAGGGGGAGGAGGGAGGGTTAGGAGTTAAGGTTGGGGGGGGAGTAAGGGCTGCGAGAAAAGGTGGGGGGGTGTTGGCGAGCGTCAGAGGCCTAAGCAGCAAAAAGAGGGACAATTTATTCCCAATATCCCCACCCCAAAAGCTGACAACTTCTTTAGCTCCAAACTACTCTACTCCATTCACACAGCAAGTCTCTGAAAACAAACACAAGGAATCAAATGAAGCGGGAAGTAAACAGCCTGTGTACAAATAAAGAGGAGGTCTTAAAGGAGGAAAATAAAACTACTACATATCCCTCCTCCTCCTCTTCTTCCTCCTCCTGCTGCCTTTGAGAGAGCTCAAAGAAGTGCTGACAGCTGAAAGTGCTTACAATACAGATCTCCAGCAGCCACAGAGAGAATCACTCCTATGCTCAGCTTTTCTTTCATATGTCTTATTTTCTCCTCTCTGTTCATTTGTTATGGCTAGAATTGTGCACTGGGCAGCGCGTTTGCAGCCAGCAGCCTTAGATATAATCACGCGCGCACACCATGTCAAAAGAAACAGTAAGCAGCGATGCCTCGGACAATTGCTTCATCTAAAAAAAGACAGAAAAAAAAACAAAAAACAGGGAAGATGAATGGACAAAGCGGAGTTGTGTCTCATTTCAAGGGCTGGACGACTGCTGTGCACATTACAAGGATCTGATGTAATACAAGGGCTGCGTATATATCCACGAACAGTTTAAATGTGTGACAGCTGGTTAGCAC
>KN513801.1:5759-23397 GCA_000787155.1 Scartelaos histophorus
CCTTTATTATATTCCTTTGGGGGAATCTGTGCAGTGCCAGCATCCACGATAAGTTGTTCTTTCTATTGTAGCTGGAGCCTGCATGAGCGTGACCTATTATCTTCCACATGTCAGGTTAAAGGCCCAGGGCTTACAGAAGTTAATCTTGCATAGTAAGTGAAGGGCCATACTGTCCATCACTATGCATATGACTGACTCTTTTCTATCAATCCCTTGTTAAACTGTTTTTGCATCAATTTAAAGCAGATTTCAAAGTACACAATATCAAGATGTGCTCTTTTGGACTTTTGGAGTCAGCTTGATGGAGATATGATCTGTGCGTTGATTAATTGACTAAAACAAGTTGTGGCATGTGCTTGACACTTGCAAAAGCTCTAAAACTGTTTGAATCTCTTCTACTAACTAAACCCAATAGAAATACAACACTAAAATATTTTACATACAGCTATATACAATAAAAAGCATTTTCATAAGTGAAAAGGCAGATAGCACTGTCCTGGTACTCCCAAAACTTAAACTAACTTTCTCCATGCATTCTATTTTGCTGTTTATATAAACTCTAATACTAATTGACTAATACAGTATTGACATATTAACTGACTACTCTTGTGATCCTTCACAAATATAATATAAACAGCAGAAGAGACAGGTTATTAAGAGTCTTAATGTTTTTTTTTAAGAATATCTCTAATAGGCTTTGAATCCTGCTGAGGTCAGGTGTTATGGCAGTAGTAGCAAGAAGTACACTTGACCAGTTCACCTTGGCTCCTCTCATATATCATCATTTCCTGTGAATCTGGCACAATAGTGAACTCTCTGGCCTCGCTCCTCTGACGGACACAACTCCACTGATGTGATCATCGAAACCATAATTCAATCAGCCTTGTACAGTAGTCAATGACCACCGTTGTGATATTTGATTCATAAACAAAAAGTCATCATCTCCAAACCATACCGAGGACTCTCACATATCTGAAAGATAAAATAATCCTATGTAGTGTTGTCATGATATTGAAATTTCAAAAAAGGAAAAAACTCAGATTTCGATTCAAAAACATACAAGATAATGGTTGTTTCTCTAGTAAAAGTAGTAATACCATTTGATCTGATATTCTAAAACCATTCAGGAAATGTCCTGTGATTTTTAGACTACCCTAGTCCTATGCCATATTTGTCATATTTTGTTTTTCATTTTAATTGAAGATTGTAGTTAAGGTTAAATGTTTTGAAATGTGATCTTTTTGGGTTAATATAAAACAACAAACAGCTGGAAAAAAATAAATAAGACACACACACACACACACACACACACACACAAATATAGATAGTGTGTTTATGTGCAGACAGAGGCCTCTAAGAGGACATGATGCTTCAGCAAATTGTATTTACCCTTTCCTTCCCTTTTCCTGAAAACATAAATTGCAATTTCTAAAATGTTACAAAGTATGTGGCAATGGTATATAATGTCAACTCCAGTTTATGTTCAGTTTAAAATGTTGTATATAGAGAAGCATCATATTGCTTCTGGATAGTTTTCCTACTCACCTGAAATGCATACAGAAATGCTTGAAAATGTGATTTTTATTATATTACAAAAAAACAAGCATATTTAGTTTATCGTAAACCTCATCACTATTGAAAGCTCCCTCTGCCTCACATCTTTAACTGCCTTATTTCTATAAGCCATCATGCCTCAGCTCTACATGTACGAACACCAGTTTTTTTCTCTCAGAAAAAAATACTCCAAATAACTTAACTATTCACAAATGACTGGAGCAATATGACACAGAAATAAAATGTCACATGTCACTATACTGTCACTGTGTTGAATTTAAAGTGTCATTCACTGGCTGGCTGCGGACATGGCTGGGGTATTTCCTTGCCAGAAACCGGTTGGACTCCTTTCACTGTCTTAATCTATTCACAAGGAGTCACATGGGAGGAAGTCACAAGATTAAAAAAATCAGATTGCAGTTTTTATATGAGAATAGTTTTATGTAATTCATTTTGATCATGGTAAAAATGTTCTTTCAAATGCTTTGTAAAATGTACAATATGAAACATGTATTATAATTGCACCCTATAGCCTATTGCTTAAAATGTCTTTATGTATTTGGTCTGGCTACATGCATAGTTTACTATGTTTACTGTGATCTTTTTTGTCTACTGAGCGAACCATAACAGACTCCTTTCACTTCTGTTTTCCTAATGCTTTGCATAGCACTGGTAAATCTAGTTTGCATTGGTCTTTACTGGTTAATTTGTCTGTGTTTTATCAGGTCTGCAACACTTTATACAAAATGAACAGACACATCTGTAACTTTTTAAATTTTATATTTATCATTGAAAGTGATCACGAACAGACAAACTGAGGCTACACTATGCATACAGACATTTGAACTTATCTTTAACAATATCACTGTACTGAACATAGTTATTGCATAGGGCCTGTTTGTCTAATATCATGCAGCCCTACTCTGTTGTGAAGGCCTATGAGGAGGTGTCTAGTTACATCTGCAGGACTTCCTCTGAGCGAGCGTTGTTACATGTCAGCCATGTTACTCCCCTATATCAGAAGCATCGACATTACAGTGTTGTCAGGACAACCGGCATGATTCAGAGTCTCAGCTGTGGGCCTCCACCTTGAGCTAAAGGCACTAGCCATGAGACTGAGCAGATGCTGTGCCAGGCGTCCAATCACAGGTGAGCTGTAGGAAAAAGATGACATCATAGGCAAATTAGGGCAAGCGCTGCTCCTTTTGTGGTTGTTGTTTCCTCCTGTTCCAAATTTAAACTACTACCAGCTTAAAGTTGTATGTATTGTAAATTATAATGACTTTTAATCTATATGCGTACACATCTGTGGGTATCTTAAAAACATGATAATGAAATAAATTTTTCTTATTCATTTTAAATAAAGCCCATCATATACCTCTTAAACATGTATACGAGCTTCTATTTCATGTACTCTTCATCTAGTGCTATTAATCTAATTTACAGCCTCCATCAGAATATGTTGCTACTAGTAATACAAAATGCAGTAAAGTGTGGTAATGTGGTAAATGTGGTAATGGAGGTTAGGTTTTAAAAGCATATTATCAACCAAAACCTCAGTTGATGGCTGATAAATGTATCTTTGTATTGAACATAAATTATATTGTGATTTCTGTTTCAGAGACAGCACTACACACCCTCCTGCCTGCGCCTGAGTTAGGACTGGCCTGTCAAACACAAAACCAACCCTCCCCTCCTGCTGGTGGCTCCTCCCCCAGACCTGCTGCCTGCATTAATATTCAGCCCCTCGGCCAATGGGTTGAGCAGGGCGGATGACATCATGAGCTAGGGAACAGTGAGCAGCCAGTGAAGCATCCAGCCTGCCGAACAAGCTTGCTTTTAGGGTCAGGAACTGGTCTGACAAGAGAATGGCGATCCTGTCTCTAAACTGTCACTAGGATCTTGGCGATGAATCAACCAGCACCTGCGCCTCAACGGAGAGACAGCAAGGTAGAGAATGTGAAGACATATTTCAGGTAAATCCCAGAGTGTGCAGTGGTGATGTGAGGGGAAGGCAGGAGGGAGGAGAGAGGGAGGAGGGAGAGGCCGTGGGGGTGCTTTGTAGCCCTTTTTTCCCTCCTTCACTCTGCATTCTGTCCTGCTAAGAAGGCAGCTGTTTCACTGTATGCCCTGGACACGACAGGTTCCATCATTTGGGTTAGACACGTCTAATATGGTGTATCCTTGATGGCACCTCCTCATCCCTGTGTGCGCTCCCTGATGCCTCACAAATAGCATCTCTATTGATGAGGAGGTGTTGAATCAATGGTGCCGCTTGTGCAGGCCCTGTGTCTGTGTGATTGTGTCAGTGCTAGAGAAGCGCAGCAGCTGCAGTGGCAACAGAAAAGAAGCTATGCTATTTTGGGTTTGGAGACCTGAGGCTGGCAGTGGGATATGGACCGGGGTGATGGATGGTTAATGTGCTGATGGATGCTCTTTTGTTATGTGCATAAGATCTTCAGAGGGTTTGAAATAAGCATTTGTCTATTTGTGTCCTTTATTGCACACCCCACACAGAAACACAGTTCTGTCTCATGCCTGTAACATGGATGTGTGGAGCACTTTGATGGCGGCTATAGTGACAAGGAGATATACAACATCTGGTCACCTGACTTCATTGGGGATCAGAGTGGGGGTGGGAGCCAGTCCTGCGAAAGCTCAGCTATTCCACCTCTGATTCTTCCACAGCCGTCAGCAAAGGAGGGTTTGGCAGAAGTATATGCTGAATGGTGTGCAGTTGTGGCAGTGGTGGGCTGGCTTGAGCTGAAGGGAGCGCCAGGGCCAGACTCAGGAGAAGCAGCACAGTCATGCTCAGGTTTGGGCCTAGATAAGCAGTGACCTGTTGTTTGACTGAGGGATGTGAGGGAGGCATCAGTGATGGAGGAGAGTCTGACGATTAAAGGAGGAAATTGGGGGATGGGGGGATTCTACTTCTGCATGTTGGTCTGCAATATTGATGGGCCCAGACAGTGTTCTTGTCACATATAGACTGGCTTTATCTGACAGTAGCCTTCATGATAGTGTATTAATCAACCATTATCTTGTCATCCAGATTACAGTGTGATCAAACAAAAAACATGTATGGTAGTACAACTGGTGTGTTGTATTAGGAATCCTCTATATTGTCTGTTAAAGATATGTTTCTGAAGCTGCTGCTGCTGCTGCTGCTGCTGCTGCTGCTGCTGTGGGTAAGATGCTGAGCTGCACTGTCTCCATACATTATATATTGATCATACCTTTATCTACACACAGACATCCTGTCTGTTTTAAATGACTAACTCCTATATTTTACACTTATGCTGGGCATGTCTGACACACAAGTGCACATAATGGCACATATAATGAAATTTTTATATGTGCTGGATACAGAATATACATGAGCTTGACTGGTCTGTTATACTGTATATTAAAGTCATAGATTAAAAGGCCATAGTGAATGTTGAAATTTTACATCTGTATAAGTTTTTCATTTGCATCAACAAAAATGGATGAAACAACCCTTTATAACTGCCTGGAAAAACTTTATAGCAAATGTTAAATTATTTTAATAACCTTGTGCTTGGATTTCCCCAATTTTTCCATTGGCCTCTGTAACCCAACACTCACAGTTTGTCTTACCTCAGCTCAGTGAACAAAAGCCATAGACACAGATCCTTATGCTGGCGAGTGGCCTGCTAACCGGGCTGCCTGAAATATGATAGTAGGACACACATATACAAGTAGGCCTCCATCTGTTGACGACTTAGCCTGAATGAGTTATGCTCGTGGACAGCTCATTGTTCACTATAGAGAGTGTTTAACAGAAGAATGGTGGTCTTTCCGGGGTAACTGTGTGCGTACAGGGGCCATATAGTGTGGATACTCTTGCAGTAGGTGTGTCAGGGCTACAGTCTGTGTTGTGGATTAGCATGTAGGATTGGAAGCCATCTGGCCATTTTGTCTGTGCTCAGGGAGGGGGAGTAAGTGAGAGAGATGGATGGATCAAGACAGAGGAACATTCACACACTGACACATTGACACAGCTATGTCCGTAATCTCACCCAGGGATGCCTGTTGCTAGCAATAGTGTTGGCTATTTGTCATATAGGTATTTGGGTTGTGTGTCATTATCTTGCACAGAAATTCAAACATTGTAAGAGTGGGGATTAATAGCAGTGGGTCCCCAAGGACTGAACTGAATAAAAGGATGAAATGCTGCAGGTTCAGGTGGTTTAAGAGATCAAGACATTTTCTTGAATCAACAGTGGAATGTATCAGAATTAGGGCAGAAAAAAATTTAAGTGAACTGTTTCCCAACCTTTTTGTCTTGCTTTTTCTTGTCACACACACACACACACACACACACACACACACACACACACACATAGGCACACACACACGCACACACCCATAACTTGGGTACCTTACACGCGCCCCCCCTTAATATAAATAAATATGAAAATGGTCAGTTTCTGGGCCGATAGACAATGGACCCCTTTGTCCCCACTGTCTATTCCACTACAGATGAGATTGGTTGAAAAAGGCATCCTTAAAATAGGATAAACTATAGACAACCAGAATACAATTACTACTACAAGCTTAGATGCATAATATACTATTCTTATGCTCAGTTGGGACTGTTTCAAAAGCACTTTTGTTTCTGCTTTATTAAAAAAATTATACTGACATGATTTTGTTTAGTTATTTTTGTGATAAGGGCCTATTCTATTAAATTATGATGTTCATATATATAAATAAAACTGTTATTTCTGTACCGATTTAAATCATTACGACTTTCCCTGCCTCCTGACGTCTGACTGATATGTAAAGTGCTGCTGCAGGTGTGCGAGAGCCTCTGAGTGACAGTGAGAGCAGGTGCACCAGCTGGCCTGCAAGCACAAGCCCCGCCCCTCTCCGCCTCCACCTACGCTCCACCAGAAATGACACCGGATGCTGAATTTGTGGATAAACATTTAAAAGTGTTTGAGGTTAATGGAGGATGACCAATTTATGTAATGGGGATTTTAAGTTGATTGGTGTAAGGGAGGATGCAAAAAGACGAAAGCAGATATTAATTGTTCCAAAATTATATTAATTGTATTGTACATATTTTGTTGCCATACCGGCTTGTCAAAGCCTGATCTTGTTAGATCTCAGAAGCTAAGCAAGGCTGGGCCTGGGTAGTACTTGGATGGGAGACCATTGGGAATTCCAGGTGCCACAGTGGGACTCCAGTGGCAATTGGGTCACTGGGTCGTAAGGCAAGGCACTTCACACCCTTTGCCTAGTATGAAAGTGGTGCATGAGTGATGGTGGTGGTCGGAGGGGCCGATTGTGCAGAACCATGCCTGTCAATCTGCCCCAGGGCAGTTGTGGCTACAATAGTAGTTTACCACCAATGAGTGTGGAGTGAATGAATAATAAACTGTAAAGTGCATTGAGTGTTTTGAAAGGTGCTATATAAATGCAATGATTAATTAATAATTAATTAATGTTATTATATTAATGTTTGTATTTACAATAAATCAATAAACTTAGAAATTATGTTGTGCCTCAATTAAATGTATTTAGTTAAGTTCATTTATATGGCACCTTAGAAAATATCACAAAACTACACATAAAGCACATATTCAACATTAGCAAACAGCTCCTAGGTTTTTATGAAAACCTAGAAACATATATAGCTGAATCACACACTTATAAAATCTTTTACTAATAATTGTTATTTTTGAACAGGAAATTAGGGAGTCAAAATTTTGTTGGCCCCCTATTGAATTGACCCATCACGGTAAACAATACTTTTTGGTTTAAAGTCTAAATAATTACAACATCATATCCTCAGTAACAAACATGATGTGATGTATGATGTCCCAGACCTAATTTGAGGCGTGGTGTCTCAGCCAAACCTCTGTTATATGCAAAAATCTGAATAATGCATTTTAGTTCTTATTGATTTTATGAACTATAGCATCAGCTTGCCCGGGGACTCGAAATTAGCGCTAGTGCTACAACCTCTTACAATCCATCTCTCCTGTTTAGGTTAATGCATATTGTGCACTGTCCCTGTTTCATTAAATAAATACACGAAACCAAACAAAACTAACTGTCCAGTAGTCTGTAGTCCTCTGTTTAATGAAAAAATGTATCCCCTCTGTTAAGAGTGCATTCCATTTCTTTAATATGTACCTTGACGTTGAGTAATTAAAACACTTCTGTAGGCAATGTAAAATCCACATAATACACATAAGTACATTTTGTTTTGGCATCACTCATTTTCACACCTCAGTTTTGCACATTACTGTATAGATACTATGTGAGAGCAAGCAGGACTAAATATTAAATGACAGATGATCCCATGGGCTGACCCAGCTGGGAGTTTGGAAAGAGATAATATGTGGTAAAACTGCTCCTCCTTAGTGAGTGTCAGCTAACCTGCTTTATTCCTTTGTTTTGAATGAAAGCACATTAGCCATCCACCTGCTCTGGGTATATTATGGACAGGCATAATGCACTGTAAAACCGCTCAATCTTTGATCTGGAAGAAAACGAGTTGTGTGCTAAGAGACAGCACAGATAGTAATTCCTCTGGAGGTTTTTATTAGCTTTGGTTTTCACAGTTTGGAAAATATGCAGTTTTCAAAAGGTAGGATGGCGTAAATGATTACGTAATGGTTGTAAGTGATTTTGAGCAGATAAAATGGTGTCAAATAATGTTTTCCTAAGCATTTTCGTGTCTGTTCTATATTAACAGAAGAGCAAATGTAGGCAGTTGTAGTTCAGTGATTACCTCATCTGTCTGTGTTTACATTTGATATGAGGTTATTGTGGTTGTGATTATGCTCTCATGTTGAACAAAGATTGACATACTAACCCAAAAAGTGCAGTTAGAAGGCATCTGATGTAAAAATAATATCAGGTCAATATTGAATACTAAGATGCATTTATTATTTTTTAAAATACACTGTGCAACTTTTCTGGTAGAGGATCTGCTACCTACTTGTCTCCATGAAGACATTATTGCTTTACCTAGAATAATGTATTTGTTGAATGTGATATGACATTAAACATATACATCGGTATGGCATTAAACATATACATCTAGCATTAATTATTAGGGGTGTTTCTATGGCTCAAAATCCATTAATTCCTTCTGTGAATTGGGGCGAGTCTCCACAGATCTGAATTGTAATGTAGAATAGTGCTGTAACTTACTTGTCTCCCCTGTGATTGATAGGTTTAATCTATACTGTGGAACATTCTAGACAAAGCAAGTGGCAGCTGGTGGACCGTCCACTAGAAACATTATGCAGTATACTTTAAAGTAAAGCTACATTTTACAGTCCTGTAATAAACAAGTCTAGAAGTTAGCAATATCCTTTTTGTCTGTGTGGATGTTTACAATGTTTTTTCTCTCATTTGGACTTGTGGTATAGCCATGCATTTGGCTTGTTATTACATGAATGTGAAATGAAAGGAGTGGCCACAGTATTGACACTGAGTAGTTCCTCTGCTGATGCTCTCTGAGAGTTGTGAGAACCCATTGTTTTCTGCAGTAACATGCATGACTCCAATTTGACCCAACATGTTTTGTAATTTAAGTTTTCTGGCCAGCGATCTCAGTTTAGCTCAAGTTATCTGTCTCTATTATGAAGTTCTTGAAGACTGTGTAAGTATTCCTTGCATAATAATCTCACCTAAGGTAAGACAGCAGAGGACCACAGCATGAGCATTGTGGGATAAACTGATCATATAAACAAGAGCCCTTCATCTTGTCCTTAGAGTGTCATCTCGCTGTCTCATCCAAGTAATCAGCATCTCTTTAGAAGAGTGAAGGCTGAGTCCTCGCCAAGTCAAACAGAGTGTGCAATAATCAGGCCCGTGAAGAAGAGCCCTACCCCCCACTGTGGTGGCCACTGCTGCTCTGACTTACACAGGTTCTACATTACAGCTTTTTCTTCATCTATTGGCCATTCAAATTCTTCATTAATGTTTGAAAACATCTGCTCTTCTTAGAATAATGAATATTTAATGTGGTAACATGAAACATAGTCTGAGATACCAACTTTTGTGTTGTTTTATCTCTCCTTACAAAACATTGAATTGACCTTTTAAGGGAAAAATTGGGCTTAATGATTTTTCTTAGAAGAGTCCATTATGAAGTACACCGCAGCCATAGATTTGATTTGTGCCATTAGGAGAGAGCAGAGATGCTTGTTTGAGGGGCCGCTGTCCTGTCTGCCTGTCTGCAGTAAATAGGTCAGTGTAGTATGTGTAAATACAACATCACCAGTGTCAGCAATAACATCTACAATGACTGACATACTTGGCAAGAAGCAGAAGGAAGATTACTAGTAATACATTAAAAGTACTATTATAAGTATTTCAAATAAAAATACTGCTAGTGTTACGAATATTCACCATAAAAATTAAATCTTAAATTTTTAAAAATTAAGTCAGATAGTCCCGAGCAGTTCACTACTATTAAAAATAACAGTAATAACAACCAGATGCATATAGAATATAGGAAACTACAAAAACATTGACTTCTTAAATGCATTATGTAAATATGCATAATCTAAGTGTCTTAAATTCCACACCTAATAAAATAGCTGTATTCAAATGTAATCTTAAATCTCACACTTCCATTGCATTACATGAGTCTCCATTAGCTCTTTCCTCACCATAATCCCTCTACGTGGGAACAAAGGAAAGCGTTTAATGTTTTGATAATGAACTACCAAATGACCTCCAAATTCCTCTTTCTATTTAAAGTTGGGCACTCCTCTGTGATGAACTACTGCAGTGATTGACTGTCTGTGTGTTCTTGCTGACCACACAGTGACCACATTGATCTTTTCTGTCACTGTTATCTGTTTGTGTATGTGATCATGTTGGACTTAAACCACCTCTGCTAGCAGTCTTTTAGTCTTATAGCTCTATATAGGCCTAGGATAACACAGTTTGAAGCACAATATATATCGCTAGAGAGAAATTTGCAATCATTGATCATGTTGAAAGTACTTGCCAATGACACTAAGCAGGATAATCCCGGTAAACATATTTTTAAATGAACTGCTTAAAAGGCCGAAGCTGTTACTTGTTCCCTCTGCAGCTCAAATCTTACCTTACATAAAAATGGCAAAAATACCCATTTCTGCAAAGAAACTGTACACATGATAAATATTGACCCCCAACATATTGCTCCAGCTTTCACATATTGTAAGATAAGTTTATCTAATGACTATTGTGTCAGGCCTTGCTTTAATTTAATAAATAATATGAAACTGATGCATTGTTGTTGCTGTTTTATATTTTAAGTTTAGTCCTGCTTAATACAAAGATTAAAAGCCAAATTGAAGATGAAATGTTTACTCATGTGATTCCTCATTATTTTGTTAACTACTTCCTCATCATTGATAGCTATGTAGCCAGAAGGGCCCTGTTACTTTCTCTTTACAGTATAATGCTATGTTCCTCTGTAAACAGTTCAGCATTGCAGGGTTTTGTTGTGGCGGACACACCTCATAGCTGAGAAAACCAGTTTGCTGTTGTCTGGACTCTCACTGGAACTGATCCAGCCTGTTGTAAAGTGCCATAGGTTGCAGCGCATAATGAAAGAAGTACATGCGCGGTATGTCCTGGTACGTTCTGAAGTCATTCAGACTGGTAAAAGATGCCCTGCAGCTGTCATTACACCATCATAGTAGTGAGTCACCTTTGAAGAGGAAAGCCAAGAAATTATCCGTGCAAACAATATATGCTGTGCTAATTTTAGTTTGGATTTTGGCTTCCAGTTTGTAGTATCAAACAATGGCTATTTCATACTTCAGTGTAGACATAGACTTCATTCATTCATTCAGTCTTGCCCTGGTTTGGTTCTGGTTTGGTCCTGGTTTGAGCCCAGTTTAGTCCTAACTTGGTGTGGTGCAGTTCTAGTTCTGGTTAGCTAGTCCAGGTTTAGCTCAGATTAGGGGTGGGCGATATATCGATATATCGAATATATTGAGATATTTTTAAAACTCTCTTTTTAAAATTCTCTGTTCTGGCCTCGTCACTTTTCTTCCCCTCTCGTGTCTCAACATGAGGCGACTCAACAGGAGGACACACGACTCGTCTCTAAATGTCGAAAACTAAAGCTTCTAGCACCATGAACCTTTCCCACCATTTACAGCTCCTTGTGCCCTGATAGTGAACTTTTTTTTCAGCACTAATAGTTTATGCAAATGAGCCATGCAGGTTTAAGTTTTGTTTCTGTGAAAGGTCAACAAATGTGCACAAAGCTGAATTAAACACATATAATCTCAAACGGGCTGATGTGGCTCTGTGTCTTTATGGATTACATGTTGTAAAGTTTATTTATGCTGAAGATTTCAATGAAGAATCTGCTGCAGTATTACTTGTAGTATAGTGTTTGGAAGCTTGTGGGAAACCTCCTTACCGCTGGTGAGGAACATGGATCTATTCAAATAAATAATAATAATAAATTATCTTATTTCTTCCTTTATTTGACAATTTAATTATTATTTTTATACAGGGATTTTTATTTAGTTTTTAATGTTGCAGAAGCACTTCCTATATGAACTGACATCTTCTTTGCACTTCAACATTTTTGTTTTTACAGTAGTTTTGGGGGGTTATTTTTCCTGTACAGATATCGAGATATATATCGTACATTGAGATATAGCAAAAATATACCGAGATATATTTTTTGCTCCATATCGCCCAGCCCTATCTCAAATTTAAGAAATCAAAATTGTGATATGGCTTTCGTGTGGGCAAAAGTGAACAAACTCATAGAGTTGCTCCACATGGGAAGTTGTTTGGACAGTGGACACAGTACCTCAAAACACTATAGATACAATGCATAACACAGTATTAAAATGGTTACCTAGGCTGCTAAAGCCACACGCTTTGACTACTTTACACAAACAGAATGTAGGAGGACTGACTTGTTAGGCAAACACATTTAACTAGTAACTAGTAAATTTAACTAGTAATAGTAGTAATAGTGGATGAAATCTGCAAAATAGCCATATTAAAATATATTAAAATATTTTTGAAACGATATATATTACAAAAGGTGGGATTAGCTATTGGAATGTTTATGTTAAAGGTGTTTATGTCTTTTCTCATAGTTGGCCTATAAACCTCTAGGTATACTAAACTAGGTAACTAAAATCATATGCTTGACCACACAACACACACACACACACACGCACGCACACGCGCACGCACACACACGCGCGCGCACGCGCGTAATCTTAGCAGCTGTCAAAATACAGGTACAAGTCCACTGTGAGGACAGGGTCAGATGTGATGAGAGAGTCTATGTCCTGCCTTGTTCTAATCTACAGACTTATAAGTCTATTCTTACACTACAACCACTGACAATACATACATAATAGTTATAGCAAATAATAATCTTTGTAACATCTTTGTAAGTATTACAAAATTATTAACTATAATTATTTTAGTATTTTAGTAACTTAGTTTCTTTAAGGTGTTAGTAGTTAGGGTATAATTAAGGTATATAATTGTTCATTATGAATGAAGTCTTTCTTAGGGTTTTGTTATGGCTAATGTAGTTCTTTGAAAGTAATTAATTTTACCCAAAATACCCATAAAAGCACTACACATGTGTTATTTTAAGACTACAGCTAAATTAAAATTATTGTACAATTACAATACTATGTTTCTATTTTGGATACAGATGTCTTTGTATGGTGTTTGCTGAGGCCACATGCCCAAGTCTATGAGCCAAGGAGCAGTCTTTGTTGCTAATGTAGGCCTGCTCTGTGAGAGGGTGGTGGGGTGAGGGAGGAGGGGGGTGGAGGGATGACCATCTTTCTGGGCCATTGCTGCTGCTGAGAGTATCACATGATGGGCCTGGCCTTGGGGCAAGACTCTGACTCTGAAGATGGTGATGGGACAGTGAGACATCAGGGAATAAGTGGCTGCATGGGACACTTGGTCTGACCACTTACCCCTTTAACCATGGCTGGCTTGTATCCATGGGTTTCACAATGATGAAAATTTAGGACTGTTGCCATAGCGATTAACTTATAAAACAAAAATGTTATATGTTTTGAAAGGGAAAAAGTCCTCAAAATTTCATACAGTAATATAACAGTAAGATGAAATTCATGGATATGGAAATACAATATACCAATTTAATTCATCTTAAGGACTTGATTTACTAGTATAAAATTGCAATTTTAGAAGTTCTAAATAATGAATGTTTTTCTTTTTTCCTGGAGTGTGTCTAAACCCAGTGATGCGTTCAGTGCAGTCAGTCCCAGTAACAGGAGTGCTCAGCTGAAATAGGCCACAGATCAGGGTTTGCCTCTTTGTTATATACACTTCTCTATCTCAGGATCGCTCTTTGAAATTCATTGGTTTCAACAGTTAAAGCAGCACCATTACTATGTCAGATTATATTAACTATCAGCCTATATCTTTTGAATTGTTAAAAGTTCTTAAAATAGCACCCAGAACAAGAAATAATTATGAGTGAATGAAGTTTATCCTTCTTATTACCCCATTTAAACATAAACATGCATCCAGTGTCTATCAGAAGTCTATCTGTCTTTTATAGCTGTGCTGACAACTACTGCACATCCTTTGGACTGGTTTAACTTCAGTTGGATTTGTGATAATAGCTTGTTTAAAAGTCATTTTACATTTATTGCCTGCATCTGAGTTTAGGTTAGTTTTGTTGCTCTTGTCAAGATTTAAGTTGTGCAGATTGGTTTGGCTGTTCCCTCCAGAACTTGTAGGAATGTTGCCTTGGTAAAGATCTGAACTCTCTGTAAATGAATGTTTGTTAATAATGACTTCACCAGTTATTATTGACACAGGGTTCAGTGACAGTAGCAGTGAATCCCTGTATCCATGTGGTCTCTGTTTCAGGACATTGTGAGTGTTACTAAAGATGTCTGATAGTGCTGATATTGAGGAGAAACCACCAGCCCCCCCCTTGAGAATGAACAGTAGTTCCCGAGACTCATCATCAGTGAATCACGCCTCCAAACCGCTTCCAATGGCTCCAGAAGAGAAAAACAAGAAAGCCCGCCTGCGCTCGATCTTCCCCGGTGGAGACAAGAGTGAGTCCTCTCTCAATTGATTTCTTACTGACCAAATTAATATGAATATGAACATTATGCATTTTATAATTTATCTGCAGCCAACAAAAAGAAGGAGAAGGAGCGCCCAGAAATATCACTTCCCTCAGATTTTGAACACACCATTCATGTTGGGTTTGACGCTGTAACAGGAGAATTCACGGTGAGTTTTTGCATAGCCTCTTTTACATTTTCATTCTAGGGGGGTAGTTTTATCGGAGGTATGCTCTGCTCAAATCTGTAATCCCCTAGAGGTGACTCTTAATGTAGTTTCCTTTACACAAAGTTAGAAAAGCGAGTGACTTGAATAAAAACAAGTCCATCCTGCATCTTCACATGAGCCACTACATTACATTTTACCTGCAGGTTTAAGGTGCAGGTTCTGGTCTAATAACTTTTTTAATAGGAGAAGATTTAAAGTATTCTTTTTCATCTTTTGTGTAAATTCAGTGAGTTTGATATGTCTGAATATTTTTAATGCTAAGCGTACAGCCAAATACACTACAAACCACAAGGGCTATTACTTGACTAAATTTGTTTAGTTTTAGTGAATCTGAATTAGTGTCATTATGAATAACTGTAAATGACCTGGCTCATTTAATATAGCAGCACTGACTGCTAACTACAGGATTACAGAATGTTGAACAGGTCTCTGTACTGTATTTGACATATTTTACCTTTTGGTGAATGGAAACATGTACACTGAAGGCTGACCAAAAGTAGCCCAAGCTGTGAGGTGGTCACTATGGTCACGCACTACTGAGTTACCCTTTAATTGTTTATATATTGCCTGACCATTTCTAGTTTTTATACATGAAAAGATGTTTCCACCCTTTTTAATTTTTTTATTGTTTGTTCATTGTCAGTGTCAGCTAATATTTAGCACAATGTGTCTTGTGTTTTCACAGGGAATCCCAGAACAATGGGCACGACTTCTCCAAACGTCCAATATCACCAAACTAGAGCAGAAGAAGAACCCCCAGGCAGTGCTCGACGTACTGAAGTTTTACGACTCGAAAGAGACCGTCAACAACCAGAAGTACATGAGTTTCACCTCTGGAGGTCAGTCAATGTGGAAGATAATATCAGCATTTCCTGTACAAAAGATACCTTTGAGTTCATAGTCTTTAAAACTATTCTTGTGTTCTAGACAAATCTGCACATGGGTACATCGCAGCAAATACTCTGGTAAGTTACATTAATATGGAAATGCGAGAGTGAGACACACATATGATCTATAAAAATGGCATTTAATTTGGTTTGTGCTGCTTTAAATATACAATAATAGCACAGGTAAGTTCTAACATAATGACAATATACAAAGTGAGTACAGTGCAATTTTAATACCTTATCATTCTCATCAAATAGTTCTTACCACAATATCTGACCTTGTTCTTGACAGTTTAAAGCCCTCAGCTCTGCAGAGTGGCTTTGACTGTTGAGCCCGTGCCAATCAGTGTGATTGTCTGCCTTAGAAACTGTAGAGAGGGAAACCACTGCTGCTCCTGTTTATTTTTCCAATCGACTTGATTTTGACATAGGCATAGACGAGCCTGCACATCAAGGAGGACTCCTACTGTGCTGACCTCATTCCTTTGGCCAGAGTAATCTATGCTTTGAATGCTGTGGCCTGTAGCACGCTCAGCTGCGCAAAGAAGTGGCATCCAAGTGTTGGCTGGATTCGGAGCCCCAGGCGACCACACTGAGATTACTCTGTGCCGGGCTCTGCTTAAGAGAGCTTTTTCATGAGCGGCGAGTGAGTGGGTCAGCGAGCGGGTGACCGTACGAGGTTGCGTGAGGCGATTTCTGTCATAGTCCGCAGAAGTGACTCAGCTACATCCCGCACTGGCCACACTGTAAAGTCAAACAGTGGAGGAACCAAGACAACAGTAGCAGCATCTAATGTCACAGCAGCATCAATAGTAGCATCTAATGTCACGGTATTAAATGAAGGAGATACGGAGATAATTTTATAACATGTCAAATGTATCTTCTCCTTTACACAGCTTTTATCAGTGCTGATGTTTAGGGTGACCACATGTGCCTTGTTCCACTTATGTATTGATGTCACATGAATGGTATAAAAATGAGATTTACTTACACTACTCCAGAATATAAAGTAAGTTGATGCCCTTATACTAATAATAATAATGCATCAGTTTTATATAGTGCTTTTCAGGATAGTCAAATACGCTTTATGAAGTATTTTTCATTCACTCCACACTCTGGTGGTAAGCTACTATTGTAGTACTATTCTGGGGCAGACTGACGAAAGAGAGGCTGCCAATCTGTGCCATCGGCCCCTGCCACCACCACCATTGCTCATGCATGCTAAGAGTATAACGACAGCATAATGACTAGTGCCTGGCTAATCTTAAGGAGCAGAGTTCCACTATATAAGTCATTAGTAAGAAAACAAATAGGAGATTTACATAGGAATCAAAAAAAGTTTTACAAAGAAATTAAGTCATTTTGAGTATACTTGGCTTTTAGGATTGTAATATGTCGGCACCTATTGCTATTACAAACTATCTTGATTGATAAAAACTGAAAATCATATGAGGATATTGGAGTTAATATATATGAGCTTTAATTTCCAGAGTCCATTCTTCCATGTCCCGCTAATAACATGTCCTTTTTTTTTCAATTTGAGGTGGTCACCCTATTCATCTGTCATCAGGCTGTACTGGTAATGATCCATACAATTGAATTACACCTCTGGCCCATAGTCTTTGAACTTCTCAAATGAAAGAGTCCATTAGAGACCTGCTTTCATTCTCCCCTCTGTTCAGTTGTTACCTGTACTCAACCTGGGACTTAAACTCCTGCACTACCGCTAAGGCCAGTGTGAATATTGAATTAATGAATTAGTGTTAATTTGCCTCTAAGCACAATAGTGTAAAAACAGCTCATGTATGAGATGCATGATGAATCTCAAAAGCATCTCTAGTATTTTTTACAAGACGTTGTTATAATTTCAGCAG
>JACN01050232.1:0-10365 GCA_000787155.1 Scartelaos histophorus
TTTAACCTCTATATCTGATCTGTAACTTGCCCTGACTTTGCCCCATTCTTACTTCCATGAGGAAAATAAAGCTCAGTGCCTTATTGGAACATTTTAGCCAAAATAATATCTCTTTGAAGAAAAGTGTCCAACCCGAAAACCACCAGAAAAGTTATGAGCTGATATTTAGTAGTAGTGGTTCAAAGGGGAGGCTGCCCACTAAAACAGATTTGTTGTACTGTTTTTGAGTCTTTAGGCAATACTAGCCAAAAGTAATAAAAGTACATATTTGAATTACTGTATTGTACTGTATTAAGTACTAGTTTATAACCTCTTTGGCTTTGTTTTTTGTTTTGATGTTCGACTCTTGATAAAATAAGTTTGGACCCAAGAAAAATCCTTTACAAAGATGAATTACCATATTTGTTTCCACTGTTAACCAAGTGTATAAGGGAGGAGCCGTTTTTTTTCCTAGATGGCGCATTATATCTGTGCTGGTTTAGCATTGCCCTAAAATCCTCAAAAGCGCTTTCAAAAGGTCTTCTTATCTTTACACAGAATAAAGCATTCCATCAGAAGTTTGTGTTTTTAATATTTCTGTGTGATGGTTTCTGAAGAAATGGAGCTGCAGTCTTTTCATTAGTAAAGTCTTCAAAGGCCTTCATCTATTGTGATTCTTAGCATATGTGGAGATTAGTTTTATCTCCTATGACAACATCTACTCTGATTTCTGGTTAGATGTTGGAAAAGCAAACTCTTGTTATCTCCGGGCAGGAACACTTGACTCCGTTCACAGTCGTGCTCGGTATTTAAACGGTGATTAAACACCTGTCCACATCCACATTTCCAACAGAGCTGCAGAACTGGGCAGTACCTGAAGGACTAAAGAAGAGAGTGAGACGAGAAGGGGCGGGGTTTAACGATAGGAGGAGCAGTGTGATTGGTCTAATTGGTGTCCTGGTATGTGTAATAAAAACATCTGGCTGCAATCGGGGCAGTGCTGTGTAATATCACCAACTACTTGAAACTGCAGAGTGCGGAAACAGAACACGCTTAGATTTACGCATTTTTGACCAAAAAGTAGCACAAATTTACCTATTTTGAACCAAAGTTGCCAAATAAAATGACTTGGAACACTAGATTAACACAATATGCACAGGTAACTAGCGAAAAACTAGTGGATTTAGTATTTAGTTCCATTTTAAACCCCCGACTCTCCAACGATCACTGTCGGATTGTTCCATCTTCTCAGTGATTGCCTATCTGCTTGTGAGACCTCCCAGCCAAGCCAAGTCTAGACTGGTAATAAAAAAAAAGATCTTTCTGCATCAAGCACTCAGCTGTGTCTGCTTTGGCGGCCCACACCTCAGCCTTACTTTCCAGTGATCTCACACCGGGGGTGTTGCGCATCAGTCGGTGACACAGTGAAGGCATTAGCAAACAAAAGTGATTTGAGCAGCACATTTCAGGTGCCTGCGATTCTCAACAAAAAGGTGACAGTGACTAACAGGAAAACTCTTGCTTGTGAAAGTAATGTGATTTGAGAGAGACTTGTTTACCGTATTTTTCGGACTATAAGTTGCATCTAAAATCATGACATTTTCTCAAAAATCAACAGTGGCCTTATAATCCAGTGGCCTTATGTGTGACCTTTGGTTGTGTTTAACCTCCAACCGATTTGATGTTGTCCACATTAGTCTAATAAGGTATTAGTGGGCGAGTCAGGAGGAGTAATATGTTGGCCACATATAGGGCGACTGTGCAACATACCGGTAGTTCTGCCGTGTGCTGTACAAGGACCCAAAATGCCACCATTACCATGCAGATTTCAGGTTTTGTATTTTAGTGTTAAAACTGAACAATGTTGAGAGGGATCCGGGCATGTTTGATGCCCAAATCACCAACTGTTAAACTTGTATTTTTGTGTTAGCTACAACTGAAATAACCTAACTAAATGACCTGAATAAAGTTCGATTTATCCGACACGCGTTTTGTTTCTCTTATTGCGCCTTATAATCCGATGCTCCTTATGTGTGGACAATGACACTACTGACATATTATTTTATACTGCACCTTATAATCTGGTGCACTTTGTAGCCCGAAAAATAGGGTAACACCACAAATCCGCTCACTTGTTGTAATTCCAGCCAAGTCCGTTTTTTTGGGGGTCAAATTGTGTTAAAGCCTAACAAGCCTAAGACAGAGCAATACCTACAGTTAGTATCACAACCCTATTGAATATTGATGACATCAGCCGCAAAGTATCAATTAAGATTCCTTGTTACTGATTAAAAAAATAGCATTGTTTCACTTCAGGGTCGTGAATCAGACCAGCGGAACCAAAGTTAACCAAAGTTACAGAGCCAGATGTCACACGGATGAGTAAAAGACAACACAACAAAAACTGCTGAAGGTTGACTGAAACTCACTGAACACATTTCCAAAATTATCCTTCCATTTACAATTGCCAACAGTCAGTCCGCTAGTGTATTCAAGGTTGGGTTAGATTTTATTACCCCAGCGGGACCGGTGAGCAGCCACCGTGCGATCCTGGAGTTCCCTTATGGATCAAGGTCCTGCATTATGCAAAATTGACTCTGTGAGCTTTAACGTTAGACTGTTATTACCTCATCAAAAACTTACCTGGAGTCTTGTTTGGTTTCATTCACGCACATTTAAGTAGCCCTTTATTATTAGTCTGTCTACATCTCTAAAGCTCAAAGTGGTGTCATGAAGCGATAGTTTTCAAGTTAACAGCTAAATTATACCTTTGGAACTGAGTGTTTTTTGTGTATTTTCAGAAAATAATTCAGCTTAAATATGCAGGGTTTGTGTGTTAAACGTGTGAATGAAACAACGCACATCTCTATTAATCAGAAAATAGCGCAATACGAGCCCTTTAACCAACTGTGCATGTTTCGGGCTCCTCGGATCATTTAGCGTTTACATTTACCACAGCGTTTCAACTTTTGCCAAATTGGGACTATATTTTCTCCCATTTTCTACAGAAAGCATGATATGATTACATTAGACTAAGCACCATCTGGCCTCTGAACACTTCTATCAGCCTGCATATGCCCCACGATGCAGACGTTTTAAAAGGCCCTAATCGCTTTCACATTCACATACATCATCACGAGTGGATGGGAAAGAGCCCGGTGCACCCTCGGCACCAGCTTGTGACTCTCCCACAGGGCGAGCTCGCAGTCAGCAGAACTTGTCACCTCTCAGCCTGAACAATGCTCGCCGAGATATATTATGCCCGGCTTGTTTCGTCAGCTTAAAAGGTGAGGCTGAGATTGGCCTTCTGTTTGTACCAACTGTTGGTTCCCTGTGTGACTGGGACCATATGCCCCCATAGAGCTCCACTGGGCCCTAACTGCAGTGGAATCGTGCACTGTGGAACTTTTCTGGAAGAGGGTCCACCACCTGCTGTAATGTCTATTGTAATGTGTCTCTGTGTGGTGTTGTGTTGTTGCTGTATGTGCCAAAACGAGCTTTGTGTACCGTAATTTTCGGACTATAAGGCGCATTTAAAATCATTACATTTTCTCAATGCGCCTTATAATCCAGTGGCCTTATAATCCAGTGGCCTTATGTATGACCTTTGGTTGTGTTTAACCTCCAACCGATTTGATGTTGTAACATTACGGCTAATAACGTATTAGTGGGCGAGTCAGGAGGAGTAATATGTTGGCGACATATAGGGCGACTGTGCAACATACCGGTAGTTCTGCCGTGTGCTGTACAAGGACCCAAAATTGATTGCAGATTTGAACTTTGATTGAACTGCAGATTTCAGGTTTTGTATTTTAGTGTTAAAACTGAACAATGTTGAGAGGATCCGGGCATGTTTGATGCCCAAATCACCAACTGTTAAACTTGTATTTTTGTGTTAGCTACAACTGAGAGTAATAACTAACTTACTAACTAACTAACTTAAATGACCTGAATAAAGTTCGATTTATCCGACACGCGTTTTGTTTCTCTTATTGCGCCTTATAATCCGATGCTCCTTATGTGTGGACAATGACACAACTGACATATTATTTGATATTGCTGGTGCGCTTTATAGCCCGAAAAATACAGTATGTGAAAATGTATTTCCCCTTGGGGACAATAAAGTCAAAAGTTTATAGTCTAAAAGTCTTGACTGCATCTAGATGTTTATTTTTAATTGTTTTTCCTGAAGTGTTCTAAAAGATGGTATTTAAAGAAGAAGAAGAAGTGGGCCCGTTCACAGTAATACCACCGTTTTTACTGTAGTTTTGAGAAATGAAAATATCTGTAATTGAATAGATACATGACACAGCATATGTGTTTAATGCCATACTGTGGAACATCGCAGGGAAAGCAATAACCTTTCCGAGAGACAAGCCGATGGCAGACCCTCCATCAGAAAAGTTGCACAGTTCACCTTTTTTTTTTGATGTTCTTAATTTTACTTCCTGTTTAGACATGGCCAGCAGTAGCTCCCTAACTGTTACCTAGCAACCATAATGTTGACATGGTACAAAACTTGTCTAAATTAAATGTCTTGTCTAAATAGTTATGCTTAGAAATATAAAAATATATGACAGCACCTTTTTAAAAAAAAAAAATAAAGTATATGCTGATCTAACTAAAACTTTTCTTGCATGAAAATTGTCTCTCTTAATGACATAAAGGTTGAGGTGCACAATTTTAGAAGTCACTGCTATTGGCTGGCTTTTTATACTGATATGATTCACCACAGGAAATATCTCACAAAACAAAGTCATAAAAAAGAAAGAAAAAAAATAAAAAAGACCCACTCATATGCACTTTTAGCACTTGGAGCTGTCAGAGGTGCTCTTTATGTGAGCTGTGTGCATGGGTAGCAGACAGATGGATGGTGTAGTGTATGGTGTATGGTAATTAGACATAAGAGGAAACCTGGGATTAATTACAAGGATGCCATAATTATAATGGGAATAAGGCAGATGTCAACTGACAGTTAGCAAGGAGTTTTCGTTGTGTTTACGGACAGAAATACAACAACATAAAGGAAAATAACAAATCTGCTTGTGCTCTGAACAAAAAACAAACTAAAAAGTAGGCATTTTATCAGAAATTATTAAAATCATTCAATCAGCTACAATGAATATAACTTTACTGGATGAGTCAGTACACTGGATATGTGCGAGTCTTGCTCAAAGGTACAAAGGCAATATGCACACGTTAGTTAAACTGCAGTATCATAGAGAAAATGTATTTCTGTGCAGTGCCAGCCCCACCCTTTGTCCTTGCTATTTTGGCCTGTGCCATTAGAGGTATAATACTCCCTAACAGAAGAGTAGACTGGATTGTGCTAAACTGGAATGGACAACACTATTACAACATCTTGAGGTTTCATATCATACTGACAATAAAAAAAAACTCTGTCTAATGTCTCGGGCTACATCAGGCTAATTCTACGACACTGGAAATTCCATAACAGGAAACTTAAAGGTGCATTGTGTAACATTTCTGGTGTTTAGTTTGTCACCTGCTTGTTTCTATGGATATGTCATTGCTCTGCCTGGAAATCTGGACAGTATGACATTGGCTTCGAGAAACATGCATTCTGACTGTGAGCAGGCTTGCCTCTCCGCAGATTTGACCTGTTTGGTTTCCATGACGATAGAAAGGTTTAATACCACACTGTAAAAGCTTCTATACAAAGCAATAACATTTCCATCGAGAAAAACAGAAAAGTTACACTATATTTATACAACACATGCTAAAATTAAGCATATTTCCTGTACCTGGCCTTTGCTCTATAATAGTTAAAGCAAGTTTCCATGTGTTCGCTAAAAATCACTGAACATGCATCTAATCCACAGTTTATTCCAGAGCAAATCCTGCACAAACAGCATGCTCCCGAGCCCACCTGCAACAAGATAAATCACCAGCACCAGTATCAGCGGAGCACTAGCTTAGCCTTATCTGCAGATTACAATTAATTACAGAGTTATCACTGGAAAACAAGCTTAACAATCGCAGCATCGGTACACAATTACCTGGTGAAAAGGGGATGAAGGTATTACCAGAGACAAGCCTGTTTGCCATGTAAATCACTCATGCAAATCTTCACACAGCATGATCTGATGATGTGCTGAATGACTTATTGTGGCGCATGTCGGTACACGATGGTTTATCATAAAAACTGGAGTTATACGTGAGAAATTCTTCCAACAGATTTGATGCTATTGGATAAAAACGTCAAATTGTACCACACAGCAATATATTGGTCAAATTATTTATTAATTTAAGGTAGGAAGAACATGCCTTATTATTACATATTAGGAATAGTAACTGTTTTTCATGTTGGCTTCTTCAAAACGGCAAGTTAATAATAATTTATAATAAAAAGAGCAAAATTATAAATGATAAAAATACAGTCAAATAATCTAAGTTTTAAAAAAAAATCATACATACATCCCATTACATTTTGTCACCTTCCTAAAATAATCGCTTTTTGCCTAAATTTACTTTGCCATAATTTCGATTTTGGGGATTTTTTTGTGTTTCCTGAAAAACCTAAAAAAAAAAACTTTGATTATTTTAGAAAATTTATTTTGATTTGAGATTTATTTTTAAATGATTCTCGTGAAAGTTTATGGAGTAATGTAACATAACAAGGTGGAATAGAGGGTTTTTTTTCCGTTAGAGAGAAATACTCTATAGCCTAATATGCAGGATTTGCAGCTTAAACATGGAAATGCATGAAACAAAACTCAACTCCAGGTACGTGTGTGATGAGGAAACATTATAGCAGATCAGAAAAGAGTGTAATATGGGCCCTTGAAAGGTCAATAACAGACAACAAGAACAACTTCCCACATCCAAAACAAAACTCCATCTAATTCTGAGGTCACAAGTTTCCGCCATCTTCCTCCCCTCTTTGTTTTGCTAATAATAAATGTTTGGACTCTCTTGTGTTTGTTGTTGTGCTTGTTCATAAAAGAGGAGAGAAAAGGCGCCCGGTGATAGCATCTGCATCCAACCGTGAGAATGCGCTATGCTTTTCTCCGCTCCAAGGCCACTGAGCATCCCTGTTGTCAAATCATTATTTTCGCTATAGTTCGCTCCTTATCAAATGTCAGCACGCTCTTAATTAGGTTGCTTGAGAGAAATCCTAACTGTCTTTGGAAAGCCTCGTCCAGGGTTGATTACATATCGCTATTAACGTGGTTGCCAACGACGATGGTCAGCAGTCTATTATGAAATTATTTGCTCTGGGGAACTAATAATTGCCGGAACGTTAGCCGCTAGTGTGTCTGCATTAATTAAAAATAAACGTTGCAGGGGTGGAGAGAGGTGGGGGAGACAAAGCGCCATTATAGAAGCAAACAAAAGAGGCTCGGGATGAAGAGACCAGTGAATACAGGGTGACGATCATCAACTAACTTCATTTAAAATACTTACAGCATGTACATTTCTTGAAAAAGTAGGCTAGATATTTGGGAAAATTCAATTCAATTCAATTCAATTTATTTTTGTATAGCCCAAAATCATAACAACAGTTATCTCGGCTTCACAAAATTGTTAAATTAGCAAACAGAGATGTCAGAGAATGAAACAGAATAAGAAAAATAATAATAATAACTCATAATTAATTAATAATTCAAAAATACAGAATGACCAACAACATATTAATTAAAATACAGAATGTCCAACAACAAGCAGGCAATTGGACAATTGTCCCAGCATCTCCTGTCCTTAGACCCTCCTTCATCAGCAAGGAAAAACTCAAAAAACAGTGGGAAAAAACCAAGAAACCTCGAGGAGAACCACAGTGACGCAGAGATCCACTCCCATGGACGGACAGGCAGAAATGACAAATGTTTCGCTAAAATTCAAATAGATTGTAAAGCAGCTCTTATTTAGCAGCTGGTATTGACTGGTCTGCACCTAAAAGCACTTGTAAATTTATTACGATGAATATTTAGGATGCTCAGAATGAATAAGTGAGGAATAAGTTTGGACCATGTCATGTAAAACTCTATAGTTCCTATTAAATGAATTATAATTTTCTCCTACTTTGATTTGAAGTATTTGCTGATATCAACCAGTACTAGGGCAGAGACTAAAAGTAAAACTAGAATTTATTTCCTTTAAACACACGGCACAGTTAAGTAACTACAGAACAACTCGTAAATCATCTTATTACACAAATTTATACACTAAAATAGAATACAGATATCCGATTTATCAAACATGTCTTTATCTGCGCCAGTATTCGATACCGACATCGTCTTTTTGGTTGTTAAAGTTCACATGAATAACTTTTCATTACTTCCTCAATCAAAAATGGGACAAAATCCTGGAATAAACAACCAACTTTAAGTGTTTACTTTAAAATATGAATGCAGCTGAATGACTCGCTGTATACATCCATCATGCAGCTATAGGCTACACATTAGACTCTTGGTAAAACGCCAAACATCACACGCCCTCTGCTTTGTGAATCCGAGTCCTGTTCATCATGACGCACAAGCATTAGCAGCTCGCATCACACACACCGCCATGAAAGAGCACATAAAAGAGCAGTTTGAACATTGATTTTCTTTAGCACCAGCAGCCAAATCCATTACGATGGCCATCAGTAACACAGCTAAAGAGTGCATTTATTTGGGGCATTCAACAGTTTATAGCTGCGTGCGGAGAGGGGCACTATACTTTGTTTTCAATGGACTCTAATAGCAGCAGCAGATATTGAAAAAAGGCTACGAGGGGAAGATGTTCGCACTTTAAAGGACAAATATTCTGTGGCATTTGTATTGTTATTGGCCTTTAAACGTGCTCTTGGGTGCCTTTACCTTTGGCATTTCATGTTTGACAAGTTACAATAATGGATAGTTGTGGGAATTAGGGTTAGGTCATCATGTACTTGCAGTGAAGGGAATTATTATTGAAAAATCACACCGCAAATAGAGTTAGCAACATTTTCCGACATGCTAAGACAGGTTCTATGACCAACAGAAATGTTCATATTGAGATTTATAAACTTAGAGGTCATATATTATACAAAATTGACTCCTGTTCAATAACTTCCTGTATTACCACATGGCATCGCAATTTGTGTGCGTTAAACATGTGTGAATGAAACAAAACGCAACTCCAGGTATGTTTAAGATGAAGACATTATAAACTAGATCAGAAAACTTTTAGTGATGTGGAACCTTCAAAAACAGAACAGAGCAACATTGGATTTTTACCTATGACATAACAATTATGGTAAATTTAAAATTGCATGTTTAGTCCTTGGAGGGAGCGGGCAAACTAAACCCATCAAACAAAAATGAGTAACACAACTCCAGGTATGTTTTTGATGAAGACATTATTACCTAGATCAGAATTTTTTTTAGTGATGTGGAACCTTCAAAAACAGAACAGAGCAACATTGGATTTTTACCTATGACATAACAATTATGGTAAATTCAAAATTGCATGTTTAGTCCTTGGAGGGAGCGGGCAAACTAAACCCATCAAACAAAAGTGAATAACACAACTCCAGTATGTTTTTGATAAGAATAAGAATAACATGTTAATAAAGAAAATAATAATAATCATGATGGTGCATTTTGTATGTTTTCTACACAAAAGGACTTACAAACTTATATTCAGAAGCCAGACTGTTGGATCAATTATTTCTTTTTTGTATTAATTTGGCAGTAAACAGATCTCATCTCATCAGTAAACAGAGCTCATCTTTTATATTAATCTGTTATGTAAGACATAGATTTCCAATATTTCTTTACATTTTGTCCTCAGCAACAGCTCTTACGAAAATATAGAACGAGATATGTTTAAATGAGGTAATTTCTTTTAAAATGATACGTCCTCTGCGTGACCCCTAATCTCTACAGTACATTCACAGCTTCCCTCAGGAGAAAATTGAATCTACGACAAATAGTTTTTCACTTAATTGCAACATAAATACATCAACAACTCCTGACGCAAAGGGAAATGCAGTATTCTACTCTAATGCTAGTTTCAGTGCAGCGTCGGTGGTATGAAGGCATTGTTTTGGGAAAAGTCAGTTCCTTTATCAGTAATTGTGCCTCTACTGTGCGTTCTTGGCTGGTTTAATTTGCAGTAAATGAGAGCAGCCGTAGAATCCACGGGAACAATGTGATAATAAATCACAGACGTGCTGCCGTGGCATTATTAACAGATAACAACAGAGTACAGATGTGGTACTGCACCTGCAATACCACATGCCTCTGTTTACTCTCTAACTAAATATAACTGTACTGTGCTCTGGACATATTAAGAAGTCAGTGATTCCTTTTAACTACCTCCCTGACTGTCAAGAATTGGTCAGGGCTAAGTGTAAATGATGAGGATTTATGAGTAAAATAAAATAAAAAATAAATTTAA
>KN513803.1:0-21900 GCA_000787155.1 Scartelaos histophorus
GTTGGTTTTCAGGCATAGTTTGAGTTGATCAGTGTAGGACTCTCCTTATGTGTTTGTAAGGCTGCATATTAAGCTATATAAACCGACTACAAAAAGATAGTTGCTCCTACATGCTTTAACATGCTACTTTAACACCACGTGAATCAAAACTAAAAGTCTTTGGCACACCACTTAAGTCTATTTGATTTCCCATTCAAACAGATCACCACCTCCTGACAATGTAAGATTTCAAAACAAATATTTAGCCTATCGGTATGTGGTGTCAGGGAGGTATTTATGGGGTTGACAAAGTTGCTCTTATCTGTCATGCAGTTCACACCAATCACAGATCTACGCTTTAAAACACGACCCTTGCTCTTAACCCAGCGCATCTCACCTAACAATAACAATCAATGCACATCTGACAAGAAGCTGCACAACAACTTATAAATGATATGCATCTCCTGCTGGTCCCATGGCAACCAGTTCCACTTTACTGTTGCCTTTCTTTGATCCTCGCCAAGCTTTGATTCATTTTCTCTTTCGCCCTTTTAGCTAAACATATCATGTGAATTTGGAGCTTTGTTCCTGACAGGCCGCGTCTTACCTCGCTCTCTCCACAGGCTCCTGACGCCTCCCAAAGGAGCTGCAGTGGAGATGGAGGAGGAGAGGAGGAATTCCACTGTATTCAGCTGTGGGTTATACGACTGCTGCACGGTATATGGAGGCTGATGACCCGGGCCGTGTGTGGGGCGGCCAAACCAGCGTCCTGCCCTGGGGAGCTGTGGCTGTATTAGGGCAGGGATATTTGGTCTTTTTAATTGAGGCCTGGACCGTAGACGCTGGCTCTGTGAACGGTCAGCCTGTTGACTCCACACAAGTGCTGTTTCACTGTGGTTCAAGCTTTCCCTCCAGGGGCAGGGCTTGGGTCAGGCTTTGGTCTAAATAGAAATTTGTCTGCTTAGCTTTATCATTTAGTTTCTTCATCCTTGCCAGTCTGAATGTGTCAATAATAAAATGAATATATATTTGTTGAAATATATATTTACAACTATAAGATTTAAGGAGTTACCCAGGCTGAGTTGACTTAGACAAACTTTATTGATCCATATGAGTAAATTACTTGGGCAAAATGCTTCACAAATTATGCAATAACAACAAACAACAAATAGAATATAACTATAATTAATTACAGTAGCAATGTCAATAAAAAGGGGACACAAATATTCAGATTGGTATTGGTAGCCTGCAAGTTAAATAAAATATAAGTAATTATTATGGGACAGAGCAGGAATCAAGCCAAATAGGCAACCTCAATAATGCATGAACCAAAGTGAAGTCTGTCTTTTATGTATAAGACAAGATGGTATTTAAAATTGTAAAACCAAATGAGGCTATAATGAAAAATGAAAAGTGTTTATTTTCTGCAGAGCATCTGGACTCAATCAGAGCGATATCCTAAACATGAGCTGCCCCTCCCAGATGCACATGCCCAGACCACTCATTATTCCACTCAGATCTACAACTGCAACCAGGCTGGACAGGGAAAGTCCATGTCCAACTACTGACGCACTCATCTCTGCCTCTCTTCACAACACATATTTTAATAAAAGGTCATGTAATGTGTCTAATTCATTACCATTTTAAGCTCTCATTTGCTTGAGTTATCATTTCAAATCATTTGCAAAGTGATTTGTCCAGTTGACAGAGCAGAGTTTTCTTTTGCTATGGAACCCACCTGGATGACTAAGGGGAGTGCACACAACATATTTGCAAAAACAAATCTTGCTTTTCTTGCCCGATTTTTTGTGTATCTTACCATAATTTGTATTGGAAGATACAACTTTGTGTTTCAATAGTTGTGAGAGTTCTCAGTATGACAGTTTGCTGAATGTCTTCCTCTCTCTTCCCATTCCAGGCTTATTCCATTATAGATGTTGGTGCATGGTCCTTATCGTGATCTTTTTTACACAAAGAACTCACTTGTTAAGTCGGTCCATTTGGTGGTCAATAGGCAGAATCTAATGCACTAATATAAATCTAAAAATTGCACCAAAATACACAGTTTCCAAACTGCTCATTAATGCCATGCAAACATTTCTCAAAAATCCTCAACTTGTAAAACCATAACATCACGCAATTTGTTTTTCAGCCAAGAGGGGGCAGTAGATTCATAATAACAGGCTTGAGTGAAGACTACACGGTGAGCTCACTCTGTGGGTCCCCATAAACTCAACCAATGACCGGTTCATTAACGTTACGTTTCACATATGGGTTTCAGTATAATACACAGTGTTTAGAATAAACAAGAACTTATTTTATTTTATAGGGATGGTTTTATAACACAATATTGTACAGTTTGGCATCTAGTAATATATTATTTATTTATGTGGTACACATTCAAAGTCCAGGTAAAATGTATCAAGATCACATGATAATTTGACTGTAAATTGGTAACTGTTTCAGTAAGTGAAACAAACTTTGATTTGGTTATAAAACATAAAGCATTACAAATTGGTTTAAACTCAACATTTTTATTAACAGTTAATTATACACATATCACAAACTTTCACTAAGTAGGTGTAGATTTATTCTCTCTCTATATACGTGCTTCTTAGTGCAGACTGGTGATGTGATGGTGCACACACCTTAAACCTGGGGCCCTACCTCCACATCATGTTCTCAGGAGCAAACAAAGCCTTGAGACACAAAGAGGAACTTCTATGGCGATGTATGTCTATTATCTGTTTTGAGATATCCCTCAATAACATTTGTTATTTCTTTTAATATTTCTCTGCAGCTCAATTGTTCCTTGTAAATATCATTTATTTTTTTTATTAAAACATCTCAACTTTTGCCTGACACTCTGGTTTCCCTCATAGGCTTCATCGATTTAACAGTGTACCTTCTGTTCTGTTCATTCCTCTGTGGAGCTTCAGCAAACATCTGCCTGATGAATAAGTTAGCTCCTCTAAGTATGGCTCAGAGTCATGTATCTTTAAAAACGACTTAATAACGGTGATAAGCATTATCAACAACATTGCAATTACATCTTTACACTTTCCTTTCTTAATTATGTATACTCCTTCCTCTTCTGTGCAGATAAAGCTCTGCTTCCTTGGTCTCAGGTGGATTGTACATCTTAAGTGTTTATGATATTTGCAGGCTCTCTTAAAGTGGTAGCGACCCATGCAAACCCACCACAATGGCTGCGGTTCCAATGTTTTATTTATTGATATATTTTAGAGGGGGGGGATCCAGTGTTCATTATCATAAAGGCCTCTAGACACGGGCACAAAAGACCCAGCCGTACAGTGTTTTGCAGATCAACACAAGCTTCAGCTACACTCGTCGCCACTGGTAACTTCAGTGACAGAGGCTGACAGTGTCAAAGTATCTTTGTCTGCTGCACCATAAACTGTCCCTGAAGCTGTCGTTGTAAAAGCAGATGTAAAACAGAAGAGCGTTTTTGTCTTCATGGGGGGAAGTTGTTTTCGTTCCCCGCACTATTTTTTTAATATGTCATATCTTCTCTGTCAGGGCCCTGGGGCGCCTATAGTTGGTGTAGGAGAGAAACCAAGACGCAAATGAAGGAGGAGTGTAAGCACGCACAAACCCACTGGCACAAACCCACTGGAGCCTGGTCGTGTCCTACCTGTGCGATGTCTTTGTCACCAAAGCTCAAAGCACCAGGGTTTCAGACGCTGTCATCTGATCTGTGAGAGTAAAGAGGATTTAGTGGATGTACATAAAGAAAGATACAGTAAGAACAGATGTTCAGAAAGTGGGTAAAGCACAAAACTCAATATGAACCCTGCTGAGGCCTTCCTCTCTCTTCAATTATTTAGAGTCAAAGAAAAACCTTTTCTCAAAAGCCACTGCAGAAGGAATGAATTACATATTTATCTTGGAGAGGCTTCACCAAATAGCCGGAAATGGAAACAAATACTTCAATTGGAAATGGGTACTAGTGTAATCCTTAAGCTGCTTTACTATACTCATATCACAAACATACAAAAAAAACCAAAAAAAAAACAGCTAGGAACTATTATTGTGGAGTTTTTGTTTTCCTCCATAATAAAGTCGCACTGTAGAACATGAAGAAGCAGCAGGTTCAGGTTATTGCATGACATTTATTATATGACAGAGTGATTAAGGCTGATTAGTCACAGTTTACTCCTGCATTTTAACACTGATGTACCTTTAATAAACAATCACGTCTTAGGATAGACTATAAAAATATAGACATGTTTGGAGAGACATGTTTGAATGTCTATTTTAATTTTGCAAACCACCAAATTTAGGAGGAACCATTGAATAAGCTTATTATTATTATTATTATTATTATTATTATTATTATTATTATTATTATGTTATGTTTTTTCTTATGTATGTCAAAAACCATGTCCATATGCATTTAATTTCCAAAGAAAGACAAAGGAAAAATCTATAAAATAATGAAAGAATACATATAATACATCTGTAATATACTGTGTGTTTAATCAACAATAACATTATACATTGTACTTGGACAGATTTTCCATGGAAACATTGTCAATCTTTTCTGATTATCTCTAACCCTATTTCCAGACATTTTAAAAAGCACAAACAACAGATTGGGTTTGATATATGGCTGTAACATTGAGGCAAATCTTCTAGCTGACAGGAGGGAGAGCGCTTTAAAAGTGCTCACCTATTTAATTTGATTAGAGATAAGAGGTAGACAAAGTCAAGATAACTCTCTGGCTTGTCTATTACTTGGCACAGCCTGACATCTGATTTTTATAAAGAAATGTCAACGCCAAGCACCGCCGTAATACCTGTAATTACTCAGAACTCAAATAAATAAATATACTTGCTCTTCTTTGTGAGTGTCTGACAGCTTTTCCGACTTGACTGTTTAAATTGCTACCTGTGTGCCAGTAGTGTGTGTTTTGGAGAATCTTGTGGCTCCGATGTGTAACTTTGCGTAGGAGTTGTGCTTGTGTATAGGCAGGAATTCATAAAAGGCAAATGCAGAAATCCTGACAGCTACAGTATATAGTGTTCGTTTTTGATAATCCCTGTGTAGACGCCGGCATTTGAGGCTGATAAGGCTGGAGGTGTAGCTTTGTAAATAAATAAGGTTAGAGTTTCCGCGCAGCTCCCAGTGTTGTGCCTGATCTTGTGTTTATTAGTGACAATTGGCTGTGACCTCACCTGCTCACTTGTCATCACCAGACTTTATCTACCACAGCAACAGAGAGCAATGAGATCCTCCTCTGGTCATGGGAGGAGACACCCAGACAAGCTAAGTCTGATGCAAATTGCCATCAAGGGCTATGCTGGAGACTTTTGATAATCTTCATAGGGTAAAAGCATTTCAGATACTGCACTGGAATGTTACTTGGAATCGTCCATAGGAAAAGACTGGAGCTACATTCAACTACATTAAAGGCCATTTACGATTAAGGGCACTATTAAAGCTGTCTTTACATAAGATATAATTTTGCAATGAAAATAGACCAGATGGGCTGTTGGTCTTGAGCTGGTGCAGCGATGTCTATGGGCTGACCTGACTCACATGTTTAAGAAGAATTGAGAACACCCAGAACATCCTATGCAGACACACATGGATACAGCAGTAAAGGATTTTGAGTATCTACTGTAGGTTGACAGATAAAACAAAAAGAAACAAAGAGAGAAATTTGTTGAGTACTTAAACTTAAGGCTGCCTTGTGCTAACAGCTCTACCTCTGAGTAGTTTTTTCTCACTGATAAGAGAGAGAGAAATAGGTTGGTCATTGCTGGTATTTTCTCTTTTTAGCGCATTGGACTATCGGCTTTCAGTCTCCTGCATAGGCCGATACTTTGTTTGGGCCAACCTGGTGCCTAAAGAATACACATAAAGCTTAATTTGAACACTTCAGTGCAAAAGATAACTGCACAACTACTAAACCTCTCTCTTAAAGGTTTGTTATAAAAGGGCTCAGGGTGAGTTTGGAGTGAATTTAAATGACATAATTTGGGCAAATTAATAAAAATCTCTCTTACATACTAGCCCAAAAACATCGCCCATTGGTTCCTTAGGTTTCTGAAAAAATCAACATCGGCCATGAAAAAAAAATGAAACCAAACATATCGGTCAACCTCTAATGCCTTTAATTAGTATTTAGAGTGGAAGCAGAACTTTACATTGTGCAGCCTTATACAGCATGTATGTGTTACTCATAGACATTATTTACAAAGCAGATTCGTAATGTGGTCAAGAAACAGGCCCCAAATATAAACTTGGCATATAGAAGCACACAGGGCCATATATATTCATGTCACGCGTGTATGTCACAATTAGAATAATACTCTGTTGCAATTTTTATTTTCAATATTACTCTATGCATTTGTACTATATGCGTTAAATAGATGTGTGAAAAAAGATTAAGACACCCTTAAGGAAATTTGCCCTCTGCATTTGATCCATCCTTCAACACTGCTGGGCCAAGCTGTCAGGAGCAGTGGGCAGGGCCCCACCTTCAGACCCGGAGTCAGGCGTGAACAGGAGTGCTAAAAGGAAGCCCACTCATGCAGAGGAGACACCTGAAAACTTGGTAGTGGAACCCAGAACCTTCTTGCAGTGACGCGTAAATGCAAGTTGCTGAGTTAAATAATAGCATGAAGATTGCAAGATTATCCATGCATATAATATTACATTAGCAAGACACAGTAAGGCTGATACAACAACACACGATCATTGTTTAAATTCGCCTGCATTAAACTTTTTGACACGCCAGCTTTTCCATATATTTTAGGATATGGATAGATTCCTCTACACCTTCCTACCATATCTTTGTTCGAGTGACAGTCATAGATTATGGGCCTTACAAATCTGTCCTTCTTCTTATCATCTCTAAGGTCAATCTCGGGTGTCAGTCTGGATTTCGTCGTGAGATGTGGATCCACAGAGCCTTTGTAATCTTCTGCCTCAGTGTTAAGTGTCGACCAATCAACCCAGTCCAGTGAAACGGATGTCGGGAGGGCTTGTTTTGTCATCATCAGTGCTTTTCTATAGACATATCAGTCAAAATGTTTTCTTGAGTGGCATTGTTGACAAAACCAAGGCCTTCCAAATACCCTGAAGACAGTAAGTGTCAGTCAGTCAGTCAGAAAACGGAGAGATTGGCAACTCTTTCTCTTGGGGTTTTTGGACAATTATGGGTTCTGGGGAAGTTGGATCTCCGTAGATTATCCATGTCACGAGCTGGTGTCAAATAGTCACACCTATAAGCAGATGTTCATGTGCACAAAATGAGACTAGCCTCTGTTTCCTGACAAATCACCATCATATAAATTATACATGTTGCAACAATCTTTATACATGTTCATTAAAGACAACTCTTCCTGAAAAAAAAGTCTGCTCATAAATATTTCTATCAAGCAAATCTCAACATAGTGCAACCTCCCACCCCTCCTCATTTGCCTGTTACGTGTGCAGGGGAAAGAGAGGCACTTCTCAGCAACCTTGACTGGAGACAAGCAGGAGACACACACATAGACTTTAGTGTGATGGCTGTTAGCTCGCTCCCCCTGCCTGCCTGCTGATGTGCTATTACGCACTGTAGAAAGAGATGCGCGTGTGGAAGATGACACATTATTATCCTTTAATCTGGGTCTCAGCTTGTTGAGCATCAAATTGAAATATCCTGAACAGATGTAAAAACACATGTGAGCCTGGGCGCACAAGCTGTGCTGTGCTTTGTTTCATCTATCCGTGATGTGAGCCTTAAGGAGAAGCTTTTTAAAATTTCATCACTATTCAAAAGGATAATTAATACGTACCCCCAGGCTTTGATTATGCGATACCCAGTGTGTAGTGCTGGTGTTGCCATAATGAGCCACTCATCAGTGCCTCTGCCTGTGCCTCCCCAACAAATATACAGTTTGCATAAGGTACTTAAGATTCTGCTAAGGTATCATCATGCTGCTATCTGCAAGCACCTGCCTATACACCATATTTATATGCACATTCACACATTTACATATGACTGTCATATTTAAATTTATGAAAAGGGTCTGCAAAAATGGACAACAAAATGAGGACCATGACCCACCAGTCCCTCAAAAACCCAGACCCCATTAAATGCAATAAACTGAGATGGACCAAAAATCCACAAGGTGGAATACTGAAATTCTACCCTGTGGTATCCTACATATTAAATCCAAATGCACATAACAATTTTCACAATAAAATTTTCACTGTATGTATTATTTTACCAACGATTAACTATAAATTAAATATTTAACTTAATAACCGTAACATAATTTTTAATCTATATTAGTGAATATATTCATAGACTTTATTGAACCTTATTTGCTTTCAGTTAGACTCAAACATAATAAACCATTTTTGGCTTGAGAATTTATAATAATATTGTGAAATATTGCGTGTGCTCTCTAAAAACGATGAAGAATTTATGTTTTTGTTTTTTTGTTTTTAACTTGGACCCTGCAAGCATTACAGTGCTGTGGTATTTTAGTTGTTTAGTTGATGAATCACTGATGGTGTCTAGTCTACCAAATTTATCTGTATATATATAGTTGTTTTTGTGTGAGATTCTTAATAATCTGACACCTTTTGCCAACCCAACAGCTATTTTGCTCAATTAATTGATGCACAGTGCACGTCTTTAGTCAACTAAGTATTTCTTTAATCGAGTCCTGGCCTACTTTGCTCCTGTCTCTGGATGGATTGGGATGTGTGCACAAACATAGTCAGTATAGTTTGAGTTTGTTTACAGGAAGGCCTCTGTGAGACCGGACACTCATTGTCAGGCCCTGGTTGTAAAGCGTACGCACACCTTCAGAGAGTAGAGGATACGGCTGCTGTTGTGATGCAGCACTGAGATGGACAGGCACAGGGAGACTGACAGGCCGTGCAATCCAAAGGGGAATATTGGGGAGTTCACACGTAATGAGACCTGTCAATTTGAATGCCTCAAGGCTAAGCAGTGAGCAGACCGTCACTTGACAACTGAGGCCAGCATTTCTGCTCTAGAAAATAAAATCATATTCGGGGTAATGCCTCACCCTTGACCCCGCACTATCTCCCCACAGCGCTGTTACCACGGCAATTACCAACACGTCTCATTCGGCAAATGTAAACATGGATTTGTGAATGGTAAAACATGCAGCCTAATTTAACACACTCTTCTGCTTGCTGATGGGGGTCACCAGTTTGTTTTTATAGTAACATGCTGCTATCACTGTAGAGGGCTATTCTGCTGGCAGATACTAACACATAACTGTCACAGGGATGGAGTGTTCCCTGATCTCCTGTTTCTATTCTATTACAACAGACTCAGGCTCAGAGATACTTGGGAATTCTGGTCCAAACTGGAACGCTATATAGGGAATAGATGGTGTCATCAGAGATTTGCCCTTGGCTTTGATTGGGCTGTGATAGCATTTTAGCCCTTTGGAATTTAGCATGTTCTCCTAGTGCTGAAGTGACACACGAGATGGACACTGGGCCGCTGACAGTGCGAGGACCTTTCCATCCTTTAAATCCAATTCCATGCTTGACACCAGGCGGAATTAGCTTTGGACAGTTGAGTGATAAGTTCCCTGACTGCTTTCACCAAATGCTTCTGAGCTGTCTTGAGTTTTTATATTAAGCTGTACTTCCAACATCAAATTGATCCATATAGACTCATATGGTAATCACAATCAGTGTTGCCTTTGATAAAGTCGACAGGCATCTGTGTCTATTTAAAAGCATGATCTTATCAATTACTAATCAATAGTTCTCCTGCAGCTTAAAGCAAATAAAATATACATTTGCCCCTGTTGAGTGGAGCGGTGAGAAAATCATTAATTTTGCCTGAGCTGCCTGTTTTCAGGGTTACTGCTTTATTGACTTGTGTAAATGATCATCCACATGGGAGTTGCTGGGATTTTTATTTGATTCTTAATGAAAGAGGAAACAATCAGTAAGAAAAACAAGATCATTTTACACATTACAACAGTGATTTTTTTCCCCATCGTGAAATCCTTGCTCCTCACATACATCCAGACGTGTGAGTGACAGTGCTGGTCATATTCAAGGCCTTCCAGACCCGTTCACCACTTCCCCTTTTCCCTCGGTCTCTTTGGTCAATGTGTGTCAGTCAAACCCTGGCCCTCACGCAGATTGGCAACAAGTACTCTGGAGTGCTCTCATGCTAGCGAAACAATTATGACGAAGGTTGTGGTGAAAATGGATTCCCGTGCCGACTCTCCACGCGGCGCTGCTCTCTTTGCGGCCGACGGGGTCCTGCCATGGGAAGCAATTATCGCTAGATGCCAGCTGACAGCCCAATTCTATTGCCAGTACGATCAGCCTGCATCCTCAGGCTTTCTCTAGGCAAATAGCATCCTCAACACTCAAATCAAACCTCTTTGCAGCCATTGGCGTCTATCAGAGAACTAGATGGCTCCCTTTGTTCCCCTGGACAATGCACAGGGAAGAAAGTGGAGACATTTCACCAAGTGCTCACCTCAAACCACTTCGATTTCTTCAGATGCCGCGTTGGAGAGGAGTCGTTACAGTCAAAAGAATTAGATCCAAAAAAATGTATTTGCACTGATCTTTTGATTTCATCATCGTCTTATCTCTGGTGCCCTTTTCAGTTATAAGTATTTAAAGAGCGTTCTCATCTAGGATTTGTACCTTTTACTGTACATGGATTTAGTAGCCGTACCTGAACTGATTTCATGAATGAACAAACATGCTCTTGTAATTTTGGATTCACCAAGCCACAAGAGATAAGAAGAGAAGAAGAGAATATATTAAGACACATTAGTTTATTGCTTTTCCACCCAACACCAAAACACAACAATTACTTTATGTATATTTGTATAGACTTAGACTTAAACTAGATTTATTCATCTAGAAAAGAAATTATTTGATATTGTGATGATATATGACATATGTAATAACAAAATAGAGCAAAAATAGAGGAAAAACAGTGCAAAGTGACATGACAGAGGATTATCTATTACATAAGACTGATTTGTTGTACAGTTGTATGGAGTATGGCATGAGTGTAGTCCAGTATCTCTTACTGTTTAAGTGGAGCTGTAGCAGGCAAAGGAGCTTTATGGACTTATCTTTGAATGCACTTTATATACAGTAAAAACACTTAATGTAAATGATTGAGCTCAGCTGAACAAGTGTACAGTCAATCTTTATAGTAGCCCAGACAAACAGTCATCTGCCACTTTGCTTATTAATTGAATAAACATACCAAATGCAAAGTTCAGTGAATCCTTTAATCACTTTAATTAATGCACATTGTTCTATTTTCTTTGGCTTGTCTCTGGCTAATTCTTTCCCTCAGCCTCCTTTATATGTCAAATAATAAATAAATAATTCACAGTGCCACAAACTAATTATCATGCAAATAAAGTAGCAACAAAGCAGAGCGTGACTGCTAACTGTCCCAGATCAAGGGTGAAATTCCCCAATGTGCTCATGTCCACTGTGCAATTAGAGACGACTGTGACTCAGGAAGCTGCATGAGAGGAAAACGCCTCAGCAATGAGCCAAACTCTGTTATTTATCCACAACATTAAATATTTTAAATTGAGTCTTGTTAACTCTCCTAAATGAAGTCTGTGCTATAACTTTGGAAGCATTAAAATTTGGGTTTTTCCAAGCATTTAAAAGTGAAATTTGTCATTGTCTCAAAATATGATGTTCATATGTTTATTTCATTATTGTTGGGGGTTTGGGTTCTGCTAAAATAAGCAATGTGCTCAATATGATTTATTAACCACAGTAGGAAATGCTGTTTTTAGTGCTGAATCCTCTAGACAAAACTTATTTGAATTTTTATTAATTCATTGTAAAATACCAGTCTCCACAACTGGTATACAGTTTGAGCTCTATTCTGTTCATGTGTTTTGAAGTTTAGTGGTTGTAATATTTAACTACAAGCTCTGCAGCTCTTGAGATCCAGATTCAGCCATTTGAAATTTGATTATTTAAAGGAAATTAATATAAAATTAATTATATATGTTTTAATAAGACATAATCACATTGAAATAAACATTTTGAGCATTAAGTACAAATATTGCAATGTATGATTTTGTCCAGTAGACATATACCCACTGCCACTCTTTTTCCAACAATTCAGGGTGACCTAACTAATAAAAAACAGTCGATCTGGTAAAATATGCTTCAAAGAAGATTTTGATTAAAAATTCCCATGCCCATCTTGAACCAACTTCAAGAAACACAAAGCTCAAGGGACCAACCAAACTGTGTGAACAAAATAAATTAAAAGACCAATCAGATTTCTGACCTATGCCAATACAAGCTAACCATGGCCCAAAATAAGAAAATAAACAGAGTCAAAGTGCCTGATTAGAAGCGGGTATATTATCATAATGTCCTGATTTGCCTAAAGCGTGTCCTTATTATGCCCCAGAGTCTGTGGGCCCCGTGGGTAATGAGGTCCAGCCCAGATGACATGTCTTTTATTTAACATTACACTAAATGGAAGCAATGATGAACTATTGAATGCTGTGATTAGCCTCCCCGCACTCTAGAAGTCAGAGCAAAAAAGTAGTGTGCCCTCTTTTAATATTTGATTGTTTTTCTCTGTAATTTGGTCCAATTCATCAGACTACAAGCCTTTCTTTTTGCCCGCTCTGTGACGTCTTCTTAATGTCATGTCCTTATTACTGCTCTCTGATATGGTGTTGTTAACCTTTGATTTTTAATTGCTTTTTCTATGTCCCGTTTCTGGGCACAGTCACACTCTGTTCACTTGATTTGAGCTATTTCTCTTCCTGTGTCTCAAGTTAAAGCATGCTGGGAAATCTGTTTTGTTTATTGTGTGAAATTGTGAAGTTAAGAAGCTCCAACTATTGAAATATGTTTAATGAGAATTTCCTGCTTTGGCTGGGACAACTGTGGATGAACAGGTGCAAACTCCAAACAATCTTAAAGATGCACTGTTACCTCTTTTCCTTCGCAATGAACCAGGTGCTGGTTCTGGGTTGGTGCTGGTGCCAGTTCGGTGCTGGCGCTGCCTGCTGATTATCCAAGAATCGGTTCATTTTTCCACCACCTCAGGGCCAGAGAAGTGCTACGCAGCTTTCTACCTGCTTATTATCCAAGAACATTTTTCCACCAGCTCAGGGCCAGAGAAGTGCTACGCAGCTTTTTGTCACTGCCATTGACAAAGGTTGCATTCCCGAAGAAAAGTCTTACATGTTTGTTTTTTCTCTTCTAACTTGATAACTCTAGCAATGTCAATAATGAGCGAACAGCTGAACCATAACAGTTGAACAAACTTGAAATTATTGAATTATAGAGTGACCTTTTAGCCTACATGGTCACTTAAAAATGACAGCCAAAATTATTGAATTATAGAGTAAACCTTTAGCCTACTTGGTCATTTAAAAATGGCGGCCAAAATGTCTAAATTTCGTTGTTCAGCGCGTCACTATAACCCCGCCTCTAGCACTGGTTCTTGTTTCTGGACCAGCGTTTAGTTGGTGCTGAGTTGGAACCTGTTTTCCAGGGCCAGAGGCAGGTTTATTTGTGTGGAAAAACAAAGAACTGGTTCAAGATTTGGTACTGGCTCCGAACCAGCTGTGGAACTGCCTTGGTGGAAAAGGGGGAACTTTCTAGGGGGCTGGTCCACTACTTGCTGGTCTCTATGAGGATGTTATTGCTTTGTCTGAAATATTCCACAGTACACTATTAAACATGGCCATCTTGCATTCATTCAATTAAAGTTGTTTTTATTGTTCATAAATAATTAGAAATGCATGTATTCTTATGTTGAGTGGGGTCACCTCTCCATAGATCTGGCTTGTATCTTAGTGGTGTCACATGCTTGTTTTTATGTCATGTCTAATACCATATTGTGGCACATTCCAGGCAAAGCAATAATATCTCTATGGAGACAGGTACTGTAGTGGGAGGAGCCTCCACCAGAAAAGTTACACAGTGCACCTTTAAATCACATGGTCTTTTGTGACATGTTGACATGTGACACTCAAAATGTAAAAAATTTCAACAAATAAACTGCACAACATTTGTATCGAATCAGATCAGTGAGGTTTGTTTGAGTAACTAAAACCTTATATTACTGAATCTAACTGAAACCATAATCATGTGTGTCAATTATTGGGGACAACCTGATGCAGATAGTGCCTTGGTTCTTTTGTTCTTTCTATATTCTCATACTGCTTATAAAATGTTACAGACCAATTCTTCCAAACGTTGTTCATTCTCAGTGACAGGATGATGACGTGAGAATGGGCTGCAGGTAACATGCCACTACTTATGAGTGCTCTTTTTGGCAAAGAAACAAAGAAGAGCTTAACTAGCCGCCACAGTCACAGTGCTGCAGGTTCTCCTCAGGTCTGGAGAGTCCGGGGTGTGTTGTGAGAACGTGTCACAGTATCAGCTCAAAGCTGATGGGGCAACATCGCGTGTGTGTGTGTGTGTGTGTGTGTGTGTGTGTGTGTGTGTGTGTGTGTGTGCGTGCGCATGTGTTGGGCCTTGATAGAGGGTGGTGTGTGTGTGTGTGTGTGTGTGCATATGTTGGGCCTTGATAGAGGGTGGAAGGGGCTAAGATTGCTCGTCTCTATGTGTTTGGTGTGTGTTGTGTTTAAAATCGTATTTCCACACTGTGACTCTAAGTAAAAGCTGCTTTTATTTGTGGCCTTTTTATCTATATACACTGAATCTGTACTTTCAGTATTTCTACCAACCTCAGGGGCTACAGCTGTAAATTATCATTCATGCTTAACCTGGCACCAGCATCTATGACCATCTGACTAAATACTACTTAAAAAAACCCCAAAAGCTTAAAAAAGCATATTCATATGTTGTTCTTTAACTTAGCTGAGCTTGAATGGCTAAGGACGTTACAGTGACATAGTAACTATGAAGTCACATTTTTCAGTTTTACATTTTATGAATTGCCACATTCCCTTTGTTGTTTTTTTTGTATCAGTCCTTTGTAATTTTCAAATTGTAATAAACTGTTTTACTACAAGGTATTTTTTTTTACAGTGCAGCCTAAATACTGGCCTGTCTCCTGTGGTTGACTATGTCGCTGCATTTCATCAGAATACCCTAGACTCCAAATCAGTCTGAACCAGTTCAAATAGCTGCTCTCAATCTCTCAAAGAGCGCCCACAGAGGCACAGGGCCTAATAAGCACATGCTAAATGTGATAAGCTGTGTTGTAGCTCTGTTTTGCCTGGTTTCTATATTTTCACCATTCTTTTCTCTCCACCCTGGTGATTTACTCACTCCGGGCAGTGTGTGCCTTTGTTCACAGTAGACACAGAGGAGTGCAAATAGATTTCAGTCTCAATTGGTCCCACGGTGACACAGTGGAAAGATAGTTGGACAGAAGACGGGGTGAAAAGGGACCTTTTGTTTGAGGGATTGGAGTGGTAAATCACAATGCATACTCAGAGGAGGTTAGTTTAGTATTTTTAAGAGGCCCCTGTTGGAAACTATGACTTGAGGCTGATTCTGAAGACTACAGCTCAGCGCTACTCATGAAAATTCATTCCTAAGTACCTGTGCATAGGTCAAACCAAAGTTTGGGAAATGCTGCCAGAACATCTCCCACACGTGAAAGCCATTTGTGACCAAAGGCATTGGGAAGAGGTGTCATTTGGGTTCAGTTATGTTTAAAGAGTAGACATACAGTATTGTGGAGAAGACTTACAGTAGGCAAATCAATGTACAATGCCTACATGTTTGATATTCTACTTCATGGGGGAAAGCTATTTCTTTTGAGCAATCTATATTTACATTTTAAGATATTCAGAAATATACAAAACTTCATTTCAATTTCATGTTTTGTTCAACTCTTAAACTCTTGGAAAGTTTGTTTTAATGAATAATATTTGAAACCATTTAACACAAATTGTGTGTTGCAGCCTGTCCATGTGATGAGTGCACAGACAATGAGGCTCTGGAGTGGTGTCTGCGCTGGCATCTCTATCCCTCTGCCTGCCCCTCAGCCTCGCTCAGACCAGCTGGTGCGCTGCGTGGCCAAAGAGATGAAAAGCGGCTCTCCTCAGCTCGCCCGAGTGGTACTGATGGAACCTTTTAAGAGCTCGCTCGCAGCAGTGAGTGAAAACACGGCCAATAGCGCGACGGCTGATGTCATATCCCAGCTGTTAGCTCAATCACGGCAGGTCCCAGCTCTCGCCCCGCTAAGTGAGTCTCACTGCGTCACATTCCACATAACGCGCAGTTGCTCCATAAAGCCTTTTTGAAGTGTTACTGTGGGTACTCTTGTGACCCCGCTGCCAAGTACCGGGTCTCCGAAGCCCTTCTGTTTAAAAAGGGCCGGCCTCAATCAGCACATGCTTAGACTGGTGATGATCCGCTCCCCTTGTTGCTCTTAGTCTATCAGTGTTCCCTTGTATTTCCGTCCCATGTAACAGGCGGCACTCCCACGCAGCTGCTGAGAGGTCGTCCCTGATGTGGTCTTAATAGTGCTCTGCCCCTCTGTTTAGCATCCATCTTTCAGCGTGTGTACCTAAGCATTTTTGTTTGATGACATCTTCTTTGTGCTCTTACAGCTCAGAACACTGATTGACCTCTCTCTCAGTTCTTTCTACTTTCACTCTTACAAGGAATGTTGATTACGCTGTCCACATTGAAGCCGTGACAGCCGCTTCAAATGCCTGGCTTATATTGGTGGGAATCTTTAGGCATCCCACCTATTGTAATGCATTGTATTGGTGTTGGATGTGGACGATAATGATCAACATGAATATCAACTTAATTTGGATGATAATCAGAATATATATTTTTGCAATCCAGTAGAAATGTGCTTAAAGGTTCAATGAGTAACTTTTCTGGTCCCCCATCTACTTGTGTCCATGGAGATTGTTGCTTAGTCCAGAATACCCCAATATGGCATTAAATGTATCTTTCCTGCATTTACTCAATGAAGTGAGCTTTTATTGACTGAAAAACTTGCATTCTTTCTGTGAGTTAATGTTACAACCCAGCTTGGCTAGGGTGTGGGAAGTAACAAAAAACACCAAGGTGGAAAATGGAATAAATAAGTAAGGTTTAATTAACAGGTGTGTAAAAGATTTCACTTAACAAAACGTAGTGAAATATGTACAGAAACTAAACCAAGTTAAGAAACAACATAACAGATGTAACATAAACCAAGTTTTGTGCTAAAACGGGTCACGTGGGTTCCCAAAAACTAGTGATTAACTAAGGGACACAAAAATAAACCAAAACCACGAATGTCCCAAAGAAAAGCACAAACCCACAAACAGAATCGAGTGACCAAATCAAAAGGCACAAAACAGAACGAACTAAACAAAACCGAGTGTCTCAATACACAGAAGTCAAACTAGCACACAAAGTGACAGAAACACACACAGGAGACACAATTGGCAGACTGGCCACAAAGTCCAGCAGCCCTGAACAGGTCCTGTGATCTTCTTAAATAGGGGGGAGGAGGCTGGAGGCGGGGCCAGGTGAAGAGGTGCTCCACCAATCAGGGACCAGGGCTCTTGCAGCAGGAACAAAATGGCAGCAAAACAGATAAAAATACAAACTGAAGGCCTGGGGTGTAAGAGTTGGCTTGCCTCGCCACAGATCTGGCGTGTAACTTGACCCCATGGCATCAACTACTGTTTCTATAGAGATAAATAAGTGGAACAGTCCAGGCAACATCAATTCATGGAGAGAAGCTGGTGACGGACCCTCCACTAGAAAAGTGACACAGTGCACCTTTAAACATGCCTGATTGTCTGGGCTGCAATGCAAAATAATACATTGCTTTAATAGTTTTCCTGTTTAAGCCCACACCGTTTTATTATTCTAATTCTGTATATCTTTAAAGTAATTTATTTATGTTGCTTATATATTAGCGTGTTTCTGCTCTTGTCAGTTTTTAGTTAATATCATAATAGCTCACACGTGCTGCATGAGAAGGGCACCACATGTCCACTGCCTGGACTAAAAAACAAGCTTGTGTTTATTTTTGACAGGTAATCTCGGCCAGACTGCAGAGTTTATGCTTTATATTTGCAAGGCTATGAACGTTTTTGAGGTTTCCAGAGAGAATACAGAAACAGAATGGCCAAACAGCAGGTATACTCTCTTTTGCTTTCCTCGCCCAGGGCAAGGTAAGGCATTTTGGCATTCATGAACACAAAGCTCGCAAAGGGCCAACTAGCAGCAAATGGGAAGTAGAAATGGACAAATGACATGAAGAGAGCAGTGAACCGGATTTAGGGTCAGGGGAGAAGCATAGTGGAACTGTGCAAAATACTTACACTCAATGTACGCAATTAGTATTATCTTATCTTGCAACGTTAGAAGTAAAGCTCAGATCAACTATAAATGTGCTCTATGTAAGTGGTACCTATAGCCATCCCACATGCTGCCTCTGACAGTCCACACTTCATTGATTCATGATTAGATAAGCCCACCTGTCACTCACTCAGAGCGTGATGGTGACCGACCAATAGGAGTTTAAGGAAACATGTCTGTGTTTGATATGACATCTCACAGTATCAGATGAAATGTATGATTTTCTCATTATTTCGTTTAGCCCATGTTAAAGGTGCCTGCTTGTCTCTATATAGATATAATTGCTTTGCCTTGAATGCTATACCGTGTGGAAATAAACTTGGTTATTACAATGGAGACAAGATACTGGTCAGATCTATGGAGAATCAAGTCTGCACATAATAGAAATTAAGATTTCTTTCTTAATTTATTTTTGAGCTATTAAAAACTTATAATTGAACACCGTATTTTTCGGGCTATAAAGCGCACCGGATTATAAGGCGCTGTATCAAATAATATGTCAGTTGTGTCACTGTCCACACATAAGGTGCATTGGATTATAAGGCGCAATAAGTGAAACAAAACACGTGTCGGATAAATCAAACTTTATTCAGGTCATTTACAATAACTCTCAGTTGTAGCTAACACAAAAATACAAGTTTAACAGTTGGGTGATTTGGGCATCAAACATGCCCGGATCCCTCTCAACATTGTTCAGTTTTAACACAAAAATACAAAACCTGAGATCTGCATGGTGCATGTCTCTTAAGAGGAGCATTTTGGGTCCTTGTACAGCACACGGCAGAACTACCGGTATGTTGCACAGTCGCCCTATATGTCGCCAACATATTACTCCTCCTGACTCGCCCACTAATACGTTATTAGCCGTAATGTTACAACATAAAATCGGTTGGAGGTTAAACACAACCAAAGGTCATACATAAAGCCACTGGATTATAAGGCCACTGTTGATTTTTGAGAAAATGTAATGATTTTAGATGCGCCTTGTAGTCCGAAAAATACGGTATATGCAAGGCAGAAGTTTCATGTGATACTGTGGAACATTCCATTCAAAGAAATAACTTCTCCATGGAGACAAACAAGTAGCCTGCCCTCCACCTTATAAGCTACATAGTGCACCTTTAACCAACCAGTTATATGATTTAATATGCGGCACCACCATAGAGCTTGTTTTCCCTGGTAAATGACTTGTTTTGCTTTGTTGTCATCAAGTATTCAGTGAGAAGCGTCACGTCAGAGAAGTCCTGTCAGCTCTGACTAAATGAAATACCAGTGTGGTGTTTACTTATTTACTCTCCTTGACAGCTGCAAACATTCACCGAATCTTCTGCTGTTTGCAAATGTAACACAACAAAAATCCCCTGAACAAAAGTAGACTCCATTATAATTTTAATTATGCTCTCTTAGTTGAATTTTCCCATCTGAAAGTCAACGAAAGTGCGCTAGCCAACCGTGTATGTATTGTTTTAGGAAGCACCCTAGTGATTCTTCTGCAGGTACAAAAGCTGCAGTGTAGGAAAAAGCTCTTATTAAAGTCAATATACACACTCCTGATGCATAATTTATGGCTACTTCTAAAGCGCCAGAGCTCGCACTGGAGAATAGCATCACATATTTTCATAGTTTGGGATTTTTCAAAGAGAAATTCAATTGGGGCACAAAATATGATGTTAAATTCGGGGCAAGCATAAGCAGTGTTTGCATAGCCTCGGTCACTGCAGCAGAAGTGTGACATGAAGTAATATTGTACATAAATATAGATTAACCCTGCCTTATGTTTATAGCTATTATACAAAAAAGTTCTCCTTGTAAAGTAAATACCAGCGTTCCAACTCACATGTCAGACAACAGGTTAATGGGGCAAAACAACTCAATTAAATAAGTCAACAGTTTGCAGTTCCCATCATTAGCAGTGCAGCAGTGCAGCCCTGAATATCGCACATTCCTGGCTAAAGCAGGCCATCTGGTCCCGAGTGCACAAAACATCTCTTTCATATTAAGTGTTTATTGTTTTTCTAGATTGATGCCGTTAATATTGGCCTTTCAGAATGACAGATTAGCATCAGCTCCTAATCAGTGCCATTAGGAGATAAATATCAGTAATTTAATCACGGCCACAATTGCTTTTACAATAATACGATTTACAAATGTAAGTGATTAAGTAATTAGCCAACATCTCTGAAGATTACCATCTCCCAGACTTTGTTGCATCTGGGTTTGTCAAGATTACACGCTTTGGCTTTGGTCGCCTGCCTTTATTTTCTTGTGAATGAGAAGTTTACGAAAGCATAAAGTGGTTTTGTAAATGACCTTTTTTGAAATGGCTGTTGAACAAGTAAAACACACAACACAGATGAATGCCGTACTTTTACCCAATTGAAAAATGGTGCACACTTGATAAAATAACATCAGTCTGCTGGTTGACATATCTAAATAGCCATCAAGGATTTCTTTGTTTCGGCGTTCAACTGGCCCTTGGGCTAGTCCTGGTTTCAACATACTAAACCTGTACCTTTTTCTTATTTACAGAGTAATTTGTCGGTTAGTGTTAATTTCCTAAATACAACATAAAAGAAGCACAGTGTGGTGTGAGTGAAAAAAAATTAAAGGGAGAAAATCATAAAAACAGCCGCGAATCAGGCAAATTGCTTCCATGTGTGAGTGAGAGAGAGCGTAGCTAAAATGCCCCTGACCCGCCGAGACTGGGCCAATTCAGTTTGAAAGGCCCAGCTCTCTAATGAAGCCCTAATTTTTATTGCCACTCCATTGACTTCAAAGCAGTTCAGGTTGCCAAACATAATTTCGCTGGAGATATTTTCAGGTGCACTGCAAATAGTTCATAAATAATTTCCCCATTAGTGCGAGCAATGGACTTTTGTGTGAATGTTTGGTCTGTTAGGTTTTCTGGTGTGACCAATAGTCTCGCAGGGCATCCTTCCTCTCTCCACACAGGCTCCTATAACCTTGGTTGTGCCTGAGCGTAGAAAGTCAAACAGCACTTAGCGACTCTGGGAGGGTCTTGCTTTGAAAGAGGGGCTGGTTTTGCTCCTGTCCGTCTGAGCCGCGCAGACCGAGAGCTTCGCCATTACAGGATTAGTGTATTAAAATAAATCCGACTTGAGGAGGTCCCGTCACAAATGGCGTATTGCTTGTGACGGTTATGCCATATTGTAGTTATTGGCTGTTGAATAAGACTATTATGTAATGTCATTAAGTATCTGCTCTTGAAATTAGTTAATTAATGCGCAGACTGCATACACGTGGTATATAAATGACCAATTATTGTTTAATTTTACATCTTGAACCAAATATTGTTAGTTCAAGGGTAAATGCTATTTCTTTAGACCATCCGGAAAACACCCAATGCCTCATTTTGTAAAAGCAGTTTTTTGTCAATTATTTGATTTTACTGGTTTATTGTTTAGGACTAATATGTTTTAATCTGTGTTTAATGAGTATTTATTTTATTATTATATTATTATTGTTGCTTTTAGTTTGTATTTGTGCAGCACTTTGGAAACAGCTGTTTATGAAATGTGCTATAGAAATAAAGTGGATTGGATTGGATTGGGAAA
>KN513813.1:0-23746 GCA_000787155.1 Scartelaos histophorus
TATTATTATTATTATTATTATAGTAATTGCATTTTAGTGCACAAGATCTATATTTATTTAAAATAAAATAGCTATATATTAAAATAAATAAATACATTTAAATATAAATTATATTAAGTTTGCTTCTGCTTCTGCTTCTTTGACTTAGTCTATATGTGATGCCCTCTTCAACGATGCACAAGCAAATACATGAAGGTAGCAAAGTGGGGATGGATGCTGTGTTTTGTGTACATGGGGGAACATCTCTGTGTATGAAAAATTTATATTAAAAGACAGTCTTTCTGGAAGCACACCCAGCCGGCACCCCCTCATGCGAACAGAAGGGAGCGTCTTCACTTGGCCAATGGGTCTGATGGCGACGGCGTTGAGGAAAAGGCAAGGCAGCTCTCTTGCAGAGGCTCCTATGATCTCCAGCACCACTCTCAGGGCACACTGGGACACATCAAAAAGCCTATTAATAAATAAATAACACGCAACACCATATTTTATTAACTGCTGTGAGGCTTCCGTGGCGAGGGGTCCTGGAGAAGACTGAGATTGCGCACGGTGCTGAGGATTGCAGCAGAAAAACAACGGCAGATGTTTGGCCCGGGAGTTCTCACCAAAACAAGCTGTCAATCAGCAGAGTCAGCTTTGAACTGACCATCTGAACTCCATGCATGACCCCTGTCTTCTGGAGAGCCCGTCAGCCAATGCATAATGTAGAAGTGAAAACAACTAAGAACTAGTGCTAAGAAAGAAATACTTTATGGATCTCATGTCAGCTGCCATTTTAACCCCTTTCATTACTTCTGCCAAATTTTGTTTTCACTAGTACTGGTGTGACCAAATTACTTTGTTTTTTGATGAAGGTTTCAGAGAAGGTCACTAATAGGGCAAGAAAGAATTTGGAAGAATCTAACACTAACGAACACCTTGTAAACTGACATTCTTAAAGCCACCGTATGACAAAAAATTTAACAGAATAATGGCATGTCTTTGTTTATAAAACTGAAAAAAATTTGTAAAAAACATGCGTCTTTATTGTGAGAAGGTTTGCATCTCCACAAACATGACTCTAATTTGGCCTGGATGGTTTCTTCCTGCTTGTTTCCATATGGATGTTCTTTTGGCTATAATATTCCACTTTATTGCATAAGATCTTATCTCCATGGAGAATGCGCCGTGGTATGGTTTTTCACTTTCTATTTCCGTGGTATAATGTAGGTGAGTTTATATATATACTTGCATTTTGAACATCACTTGATATTGAAATAAGTTTGATAGATCTTTGAAAAAATAAGGGAAACTTTTATCTGCATTTGCTCCACACATACAGATTTTTATCCACAATATTTTAGCCAAGAGTACCTAGCTGGGGGATTAGTTTGCTCTGAATAAGTTCCCCAAGGAATCAGTGAACACGATAAATATAAAATCAATACATACTAAAATAAAGATAAGCTCAAATTCCTTTGTGAAAATTGATTTTCTCTTTGCAGTCGTGGTGTGTGTTTGCTGTTTATAGTTATTTTTACATTGCACACTTACATCGGTCTCCTACAGCTGGCAGCAAACACTTTAAGCTTTTAGTTCACTTTTACTTGGACACTTCTTGACAGTTATTCATGTTTCAACCCTGAACTCTGAACAGACAGTAAATGGACTGCACTGCTACTCTTAAATGTTTACTCGGATTCTGTAAATAATCTCCTTTTTTTCTGCTTGACCCATAGGCTGCATGGTATATCCTAAATGTGTTTTTGAATCCAACAAACTTCGAGAAACACCATTGATGCTTCTTTTCCACCTATGTACTTTTGACAGAAACCTGACTATTTGTGGAAATTGGGAGCCTTTCCCTATTTTTGCTTACAGTTGGGAAGTTGTACTGCACCCTTAACATGACACCAACAACTGTTTATTTCTATAAGCCCCTATCTCACAGTGGAAGTGTGCTGTTTTTATTGCTCGTCCTGTTTTATAAGAGCCTCCTCTGTCAGCGCCATGCTAAGATTCCACTTGTCAGGGAATATCTGTGCATTGCCAATGGATTAGTGTGTGTTTTTGTGCGTGCTTTGTTTATGCGTGTGTAATTGCGCGACCAAACTTTGCGGAGCACGGCATGAGGATGCGCGCTCGTGAGCACCTGGGTGTCATCTGTAGCGAGCTGTGAAGGTGTCATTGTGGCGCCGGGGCCCTGTAAGCTGTCAGGCAGTGAGAGATGCAGCACCTCTAAAGGGCATGCTTTCTAGGCCTTTACTGTCTATTATAAGCCCCGCAACAGTCATCAGGGCTGTTTCGGTGCACCCCGTGTCCCTCAAGCAGCCTCGCTGGAAAGCCACCTTTTCTAACTAGGAGAGCCCTTGCCTCTAAACTTCACATACCCTTGTCTTCAATTTTGACATGATAAACGCAAGCAGCCGTAATGAGGCATCCAGTTGTCAGGGCATCCATATTGCTTTGCCCAAATCGGAGTGGAGGGAAAAGATCCTATGCATGTGGAGGATTGCAGCATGTTCCATTCCTCTGTGACTTTTTTCACAACAGCGGCACAAGTGAGGACAACTTACCTTCACTTCAGCCTCCTTAGAGCAGATATTGCATGTTTTGATCTCTTTATGCCTATATGTAAAATACCAGAGCATTTACCGTTGCGTTGACTAGTTTGTTATGACCCTAACCCTGGTGGTGTATCATACGTTTTGACTTTAACACTTAGGCAGATGACTACATTGTGAGTTTCTTTTCTAATTGTTGTTAGAAAGCACTGTGAATACTAAAGTTGTGACATCTCGGTTTTTATTATCGTGTTACCTTGAGGAAATCACATTCTCATTTTAAGTTAAATCGTATTGGCGTGTGTCTTGCATGTTACACCCAGAGAGGATGACACTGGAGGTGATGATAGCTCAAGAGCTTAGCTAGACTCTATTGAGGCTAGCCAAAGATTGAGACGTGTCGCTATCTCACCATCTGTAACCGTCACGCCTGGCGTCATTGGAAACAGATCGCTGTGATAGCAGCCACATCAAATCTGCAGTTTGCCAGGCAAATAGAATAAAACAATCTATCGATCTTGCCCCACCTCCCTGTGTATCAACACAATCCATCTGTGTTTATCAGCCTATCTGGCTTCCTATCTTGTGTTGTCTGCAGGCAGCTTCTCTTCCCCTTTCTTCTCGTGGACTTTTCTTCCTCCTCCCACATTTGTTTGGTGATCCATCAGCCTATTTACCTTATCATGCCGCCAAACCATCCATTTACGCTCCCATCTGTCTGTCAGACTATATCTTAGCTTCCATTTGTCTAACTATCTCTGTGTCTGCTCGTTCACCTGTCAATCATCTGATGAGACCTGGCTGTCGTGGACCTGGCTTGTGCTGCTGTTGACCTCCCAGGCTTTGGGAAGTGTTGATAAAGTTATTATATTCTATCACTTCCTGAACTTTTACATCTAACTGCAGTACCATGAGACCTGAGTGTGAGCGGACAGACTCAGGGCTGTTATTCTTAGACACATGTCTGTTTGGATTATCTCGACTTGTTTAGGTTCAGATGTCTGATATGAACCTAAGTCACTCTCTGCACTCACATGGTCTGGCATGTTTTAAAACTCCACTATCTGTAATCTAGACTGCGCTGCCTCCCAATCCAAACAGAAGCAGGTCAGTGCTCTGGCTCGGCCCCTCTCAGATCAAGCCTCAGTGGAGCGGTCCAGACACTGCTGTCCGTGCAGTGAGGGCCTGGCCTCCCACTGCGGCGCGATCAGTCTTATAGGATCAGTGAGCGAGCCCCCTAGGCACCGAGCGCTTGGCCTGATGGATGACTCTCTCCTGGCTCAGCTCTCCCCCAGCCCCATCTGTGCTCTCCATGGCTCCTGCCTGCAGCCTCCTGGTCATGGCGCTACACTGCCGAAGCTCCAAATCACCAGACCCACTCGGCTACATGGCGTGTTTGACACCAGCAGGGGCCCACCGAGCATGAAATGTACAGTACCCTCCTCATATTGGCCCTCCTGATCAAATGAGGGGTCAGGGAGCTAAATCTGTGTTCTAGTTTAGGAGACATTTTGACACCAGGACACAACTCACTTTGGCTATTTAAACCATCCCAAACATGCACTTTCCCAAAAATCTTAATTATAGCCCCGATATCTAATAAGGCTGTAATCAATTAAAATGCGTCGACCAGGAAGGAGGCAAAAGTCTCAAAACTATTTCTATTTGACCCCATATTTGCTGACAAGAACAGAAAACTACTTCTAAGTTGCATATTTGTACGAAAAGGTTAAAACGATTCAGAATTCACTCCCAAAATCTCTATATTACTCACTCTTCTTTCTGCTCTTGTCCATATAAATGCTTTTTAAACAATAGAGGACCAATACCACACTTTTTCACAGTCAGACTGATGGCCAAAGTACAATATTGGTAACTTACTGTATAATATTTCTACTTAAATATGCAATACAATACACTCTTTATTTCTAGTATTTGTATGCCTGCTTTTAAATAACGGGCCTGTTCAAATGGTGTATCAAATGCATTTTTCTCTCAAAACCAGTTTTATTTTTATTTTTTTATTCAAAACCCTGGGAGCTCTCTTCTGTTTGTGCACAAATGGCAAATACATCTCTTGAATCTCTTTTCCGATTAATAAAAAAAATTGATTGACAACGCTGATTAATCAACTCAACAACCAACAGCTCAAGTATCTGTATTAATGAGAATATACTAAAATAAATTAAGCTAAAATATGAAGTTAGCTTAATAATCAAACCAGCACCCAGCAGGCTCACTGTGAAGACTCGAGTGCGGGTCCGTGTCAAACTCCAAAGTAAAACTGGCGAACAGGTGCTGCCTTTCTCTTGTAGCTGTTTTTAGGGACGGGCTCTGGAGGATATTTGTTTTGTTTCATGGCCAGACTTAGTTGAAGCCTGCCTGGTGAAACCCCACTACTGAGAGGACAATCATGAATGGGAGTTTTGCCCGAGGCTCCGATCGATTGCAAAGTGTTTTCATATAACTGTTCATTTGGGCTGTGCGTGCCTCCGCTGCATCCCACTCCGCCAACGGGCATTGTTCCGTGACTGAGGAATCGAGTCCAGCAGAGATATTTTAAGGAGATTTGTGAACTGAAGGGGCCCGGTGAGGCATCGGGCCCAACCACCGGTGCGTTGTTGCCTTGTTGTTTTCAATCAAAAGACAAATGTTAGCCCAGCTTCAAGTAGAGTGATGAATTTGTGTTGGAGTGTACGCGTGTATCCATAGAAAGCATAAGGTGCGCAGTACACACAGGTGTTACATGCACAAACACTCTTTTTATTTTCAGCTTCTATTTCGTCCCCACTAGAAAACTGTCAAAGCTCTCCAACTGCGAGGATAAACTTTTCTTAGCCGCAGAAGGATTTGTGTATAAATATGGGATGCACGACTGACATATGTTGGTAAAAACAGGCGCCTGCTAAAATTGACTGAACAAAATAGGTGTTCCCGTTTCAGTCAATAAGGTATCAAAATAGCAAAGAGGTTGTATTATGCAAAAGCTTTCCACCGTCTTATAATGAATGAATATAATTCTCACGACTGAAGAGGTTTTAGATGATATCCATGAGTGTTTAACCCTAATTTAAGAGAAACTAAATTGTTCTAAATCTACAAAAAATTCAAACTCGGTACAAATTTTGATATTTTAGACTTTAAATGTGATTTTCATTTTAAATTGTACTATTTTCTTTTATATTACCATGTGATTTTATATCAGTGTAATAGCTCAGCCAGCTCAGTAATAGTCTTCCAGCTTAAATTAATATCTAATTTAATTTTTAGTATCAATAAGTGACTGATTTTTCTATGCTTTTGTATTTGCAACACAAACTTTGACTGTATTTGTGATTGGAAAAGCAACTCTTTCCACATATTCCATTTTACCAACAATGTGGATGCCAAAAAAACACAAAAATCCCACAAAAAGAGGGAGGCACAGGTTAAAATGGCTGCCTTTAGAGGAAAGAATGGCTGTATTGACTATGTGGGTCAGTCCGTTGACAAACCTGTGCATGGCAGTATAGTGTATGGCCTCTGCCATACACTAGAGCGGTGATTGTGGCGTGGGGAGATTAACCGCCCCCCTGCCCTGTCAGGACCGATCACATGTGTTATGACCGGCGCACTCTCTGCCAAACATATCCTGGTTGTTACCGTTTATCTTTGCCCCTGTCACTGCGCCTTCATACTCTATATACAAACTGTCAGGGCCAAATGCAGCTTTGTACACACACGAGTCAGATCTGCAGATAGAAGGGCTTCTCTTGTTTTAAGGAAAGCCTATTCACAATGAAGTGTCTATCGTAAAAAAGACCCCGGGGCCCAATCTTGTAATAATATCAGTGATCTATGAATGTTAAACTCTCAGGCTTTGCAAACTGAAAATAAATGCATGTATACACTCTTCTGTCAGCCCTCCATTTACTCTTATTGTGTTTAGCTACCTGAGATCCTAACTATCTGTATAGTTGTACGTACATGGGTACAAATGGCCTGGATGTGGATGCTACACAAACATGCACACACTCACTCATAAACAGGCACACAAACAGCACATGTGTAGGGTCTGTCTAAAGAATATACATACAATAGTGTTTTTTCCTCTTTTTTCTTGTAGGGTACTGGATGTAACAGTCAAACAGCTGCTTTGCTCCAATGTTACATGTGAAAGGGGATAGGCTCAAATAAGTTTTTGCTTTTGCCTTCTCCTTTTGAACATTGCTATGACACTTTTTGTGCCTTTGTGTTACACTGTATAACAGACTGAGCAAAGAAAAGAAAAGAAAATGAATGAATTCTGTACAGATGCTCTCAGTCTGGTCAGTTCTTCTCCATCTCAGGCTAAACTCAAACAGAGCTTTCCTATCAAGTTTGTGTATTTGGCTATTTTGGTCATTGGTCATCTGTAGTTTTAAACAAAATGAAACCTCTCTCAAATTCAATCATGCATTTGTTATAAATTTGCAATGCTTTTTAGTTCTTAGTTTTAGTTTTTTTTTTTCTTTTAAGCAGCCATGTTTGTTTTATTCTGATGGGCCATTAGCTCTGATTGGCTAATTCACCAGTCAATCCTGCCCATCTGCACTCAATCAGATAAAAATCAGGGTCCAAACTATATTTTAGTACTGGTAGTATTTAGTATTTAGTATTTAGTATTTGTTTGGCCCAACAATTGAACTACAGACTTTACTGGTGGACTATTGGACTATTGGACAATTATGTGTCCATTCAGGGATTAGCTGTTGCCAGGAGTGCTTGAATTGCTTTGGGATTAAGAAAAGTTGAAAAGGACCAAAAGTAAAAGAGTCAAAGCTACACGGAGAACCCAAAATGGTAGAATTTCAGTTTCTTGCCTCAGCGTGCCTATCCAGAGCTGTCGGAGGCATTTTTCTGTCACAGCATTCCACTTGCTGTGAAACTGCCGCCATTTTGGTTCTCCACAATAGTGTTTGAAAGCAAGCACATGTATTAGTTTGTACAAAGCGCCCGAGCACAGGAGAAAACTGTTGCAGTGGGAACTATGTATAGCTTCTTGTGCGAAAGGAGGAGGTTGAAATGTTCTCTGGCAAATTGGGCTGCATATTTATTTGTTTCCATGGAGACCGGAGTCAGAAATGCTGTTTTTTTTAAATAGTTTTTAGACACTTTGGAAACTGCCATTGTTTGTGTTTACTGAAAATATTTTGTTATAGATGCAATATAAAGAAATAAAATTAACAATATCGTGCTAACCAACATTCAATAAGCTATAGCCCTCAAATGCTTTATTAAGTTACAGATATAGCTTAGAACGGTGACAGGTGAGAATTAAAGGTGTGAAAATGGTATGGTAACTTATATAAGCTTAATTGCTATGTACTTTTTATGTCTCATTTTTATTCTTGTGTGACTTTTTACACTTTTCTGCAAAAAAGTTATATTGAATCATTTTTACACACACTAGCTTTAAATGGCAATAGATAATGGTTAGCGTTGTCTCTGCTAACATTGCAAGATAGGGTCGAGTCCTTGATACATCTATATATTTATGCTAAAACAATACTACTAGTGTTTGTTTGGTTCATTTTTGTGTTTGTCTTCTTGTCAAATAGAAAAACAGTAGATTTATTTTAGTTACGAGATGAAATATCAAAAACCGCCGTTAGCCGCCTGCCATGTTTGTGGTGGTAGCGCAAATCTCTCTTAGAGATATATTAACCAAAACAAGACTGAAAACTACACAAAAATATGGTGGAACAACCCGGTAAACAGCTAGTACTTAGATCACGTCTACACTTTTACTGTTTGTGCTGAAATTGCAATAGTTAATTAGCTTCTATTAAATGCAACATTTAATTATAAAGTAATGTAGGGCAACAAACACAAAGCTGAGAAAAAAGAGTTACAAGAACATTATTTCCCCTTTACTGAAAATGTTTTATTAAGACTATAGATAAGACTATAGATACAAAGATTAGTGACAATAACATGGCCGCTTCACCCTATAGATACACATACAAAGTCGCCTTTAGCTAGCAGTCCTGGTTTTGTCCCTTACCCTATTACTCTTAACCTTAATCGAGAGCCTGTGTTCCCCGCAAATGTTTTTTGCACTATTCGCCCCATAACTTTCAGCAGGGGAGAAATAGCTTCTCTGCGCCTGCATCCCATTTATACCCAGTATCTTGTTTCCTTGTAGGGAGCTCTATTACTCCATAGCTCCGAGGCAGGAAAACATTTGGAGAAAAAAAAAAGAAAAGGAAAAGTAGATGAAAAGAATTGATAGAAGACTGTGGCTTGCACTTAGCAGACACAACGCATGTTTATTCACAACAGGTCAAATTTAATCACCGTTATTACAGAACGCCACGTCCAAATATCGCAACAAAATTAACCAAGGGCCATGACATATCAGGTGACGTCAAAGCTAGCTTGTTTTTCGCTAAATAAAAGATTCTCTCCATGCTTCACAGCCTGTTCTCCACTAGCTATTTACACACATGATTGCTGATTATGCTAGCCTGACCTTGTTATTGTTGCCTTGATGAATGCTACTGCCATGTTTAGACGTAGAGCCCGAAGTGTGATGCTCGGCAGGAGACATTCAACCAGCGCCTTATACCCTTTCCAAAGCCTTCCTGTTTAAACATCAGCCTATAGGCATTGCTCAAAAACCTGATAGACGACTGGCACTTTTTCCGGAGCATAAAGCGCTTTATCGTGATGTAATTTCGGTGTAATTAGCAAAAGATGTCTGATTATGGTAAAGCGTTGACGATCTTTAATCTTTTCTGCGGAGAAAGGAACATTTTATAGTTTGGATTAACAAAGAATGACGTTTAAAAGGAAGGGACCCGAAGCAGAATGCAGTCGGGGTCGGAGTCATCTCATGTTACCCGAGCTCTAGTTCGGTCTTGATTGGGGAGATTGTTTTGATACACTTTACATTACAGGCAGCAAGTCGTGTTTTTAGGTCTCTGAAAACGCGTGGTATATATTATCTAAATTAAATATGGCATTCTTTGTAAACAGCGTATTGTTCATGACTTCTTGTATGTGGGTGAGTGTATAACTAGCGCATGCATTTACGTCGGATTTTAGCAGATTCTTAATGCTACCATCTGCGAGTTATTTGATTTTTTTCACCAGTAGATGGCAGATGTGATGTTCCCTCCCCTCACCTGGCCTTTGTTCAGGCTCTGCTCTTGTCCTCATCTGTCGGGCCAAAGCTGGCGCACTATCAGACTGCAGTAATGTCACTATCTAATTATGTTATGTGAGAACACAACAGGTCTAGTCTAATTACAGATGGTAGCTTTAACTTAACTTTAGATCCTACGTGACGCTAAATTGACTCTTGTGAGCTTTAAGCCATGTTAGAACGTCATTATCTCATCAAAAATATACTCGGAGTTGTTTTGTTTCATTCACACGTGTTCAAGTAACCCTTTATTATTAGTCTGTCTGCAAAGCCCTAAACGCTCGGTTCCATCTTGTGATTTCACAAAGCTGTAATTTTCAAGTTAACAACTACCCTTTGTCTTTTGTTCAGTACAGACTGGCAACTCATGCTCTGGTGACAATGTTTAGAAACACAGAGGAGCACAAAACTCGGTCTGAATATGCAGGATTTGTGTGTTAACTATGTGCGAATGAAACAACACACAACTCCAGGTATGTTTGTAATGAGGAAACAAATAAATACCATAATATGTGTCCTTAAAAGTTGCACTAAAACCTTTCTGGTGCAGGTCTAGTAGATGATACCACCATCCCCCATATTTGTATTTATACTTCATTACTAATATCATGATAGTTTGATGACGCCATTCATATTAAGCTTTTTTTCCCCATTTGATTTCAATGCCGAGGACTGGTCAATTGTTCTAGGAGACTTCATATTATAAATTATTCTTTTTATAAGAAGTGACAGGTGATTTATCCAGGGTATGAAATTCTGAGTGTTACTAAAGTCTCAAAGCTTTCATTGTGACTCAGTCTGTGCTGCAGAAAGTTCCCATAGTCATTTATGTGTCTTATTACATGACTCATCCAAACTGACAAAGTAAAATAATTGTTTTAATTTTGTGGCAGACTTCCAAACTCACAGAAAATCAAAGAGTAATACTAATAAGTGATCCATTGTCTTTGTTGTCAGTGTTGGGATATATTGTGATAAATCTTATTGCGACATGATACGTGATACATAAACATGTCATCAGATACTTGAGAGGTGATTGGCTGAAAGGCAAAGATACCAGGCTGTGATTGGATGATGCTGACCGGGTACTTTTATCATTTATTATTATTATATTTGCTGTATTTTTCTATTGACCTACTGTGACCAGATACTTTGCCGGGTAAACCAAGTGTTTGTCTAAATCATTTCTGGTTGCATTTATTCTTGGGGCAACAGGTGCTCAGTTGGTCTTTGTCCACTGATCTAATGGTTGGCAGTTCGATTCCAGCTCTCACAGATGACTGCTGTCACTTTGTCCTTGGGCAAGACACTTAACCCACCTTGGTGCATGAATGTGTGTGTCAGTGGGTGAATGGTTCCTTGATGTAAAGAGCTTTAAGTGTCTTGAAGATGGAAAAGCGCATTTAGAGTTTGCCTTTCATTTAAAACTGAATACTTCTACTTCTACTATTGCTCCTATCATGTACAAAGACTTCACCCTATTATGTGCTTCTTTGGTGTTCTCCTGTTTCTCCTTAAACTCTGAATCAAAAGTATAACCCCTATAGCTTTGACCTGGCTCATCTTTACCTCCCTTTTATAGAGACTGCATACCTACTGCTGTTTTAATTAAGTTGTGTTTAAGCCTTTTCTGGTCTGCTCTTGTTCAATTGTCACATAACTTGACTCCTGCTGCCTTCTTTTCTTGTGTGTCTTCACCTCACTGTAACTGGAAAAAACAGACACCGCCGATGGGAGAAGCAGGTAAAGAACTCATCAAAGCCAATAGCATTTGAGAGCGTCGCAATCAACGCTGGTAGAAAGCCTCACCCTCTGTAGAGTTAGTCTGTTTCACACGTAGCGCCTCGCGTTTCCCCAGCCTCAATTTGTGCCTGTCTATTCTTGTGTGAGCTTAAACTGTTCCCCATTTGAGCCTTGCCGTAATGTCTCTCCCTGTAGAAATGGCTGCTTTTTGTTCAATTGTTGTGATAGATTGATGGGAGGTGGGAAAGAAATGAGTTTTATGCACCAGGATTACAAAAAAGTCTATATGAGGAGCAGATAGAGATGCGTTCAAGGACCCTCTAAGAAGAGATGCGTTTTGCCTTCAAGGTGTTTTCCTACCTTTTCTGCTAAGTCTTTCATGAAAGCTTTGCCATGTACCCAGGCAGTTAGCCAAGACACAATTACCCCCAAAAGGCGCTTTTCAGTTTTTTATTGCACCAAAAACACTGCCTACGACACTGTAGCTCTACCTGCAACAAGTGCCACACTAATAGCCCTGCTTTGTTTCTCTTTATCTGCTGTCCCAGGGCGGAATGACAGCGGTGGGGTTCTAGAGGGGCACATCCATACCAAAGCTAAGGGCTAAATGTGCCCATGTATCACTTACTGCAAGTCACAGTGAGGAAATGCTGTTTTAACTGTGAAACTTGGTTTAGAAACAGATACTGCTGACCTTGACTGAACTTATATTCTTTCAAACTGCTGCCTTGGTTTTATTTTGTTAAAAAGATAAAAATGTCCTATTTAGCATAACATTATCAAATACAAAATGCTGAGCTTTTCCAGTTCATAATTGTGGTCCTTATTTGGGTGGGATTATTGCACTTTCACAGAGGGTGTGTGGACAGACCAGTCTGAGTATAGATGCTATAGATTCTTCACATCAATAAGCAAAGGTTCTTTGTGGTCTTCTCTTTGTCCTCATGTTGCTCCTCTGTAGCCACGATGTGAAATCGCTGTTAAAAGGCACTTAACCTGTGCAAAGGAAGAGGCTTTTATGAATAAGTCAAATGTGCATTTACATCGGAGCATGGCTCAAACCAACAGCTCAGGGTGAAGTATGTTAAAGCAGAGGACTTTGTGAACATTTGTGCTGGAGGTTCCTCACCTCCTCTTTTCCTGCTCTCCTCCTGTGCACCATCTGCATGGAGCTCTGCTGTCCAATGTGAAGGAGCTCTCTCTGCTCTTGCTTCATCCTACGCTCTCCTCACTTCTTCTCTTTCTCCTCCTCCTCTCCTCCTCCTCTCTGGTGGTGCCAGTCTGTTGGAGTGTGTCACTCTCTGCTCATTACCTGACATGATGGATGAATGAGTGCCATTAAACACCGCCCAGCCCGGGACACCTGGCACCCTGTGGCACCCTGGAGCAGGCCCTGAGTAATGGGCTGGGCACCACGGTGTGGGCGGGCCTGAAAGGGGCGGGCCTGGTGTGGCAGTGCCTGCGGTCATCTTCTGGTAGTGTCCAGCCCACCTGCCACCTGGCCCTCCGCTCATGCCCCCCTTCTCCCACTCACATCCTGGGAGTCTCTGAGCATCTCTGGGCATCTCTGAGCTTTTCTGGGGTTCTTTGGGCATCTCTGGGCAGAACAGCTGAAGCGCAGAGGGAAGTGTGTGCAGACTGTCACTGAGCTGGCCCAACAAAGTACAAAGTTGACTTTGTGAGCACAAACTCCACAAGAGATGGCTCGCTGTCACTGCAGGCTGCAGGCACAAATACACTCCAGTTTCAAAGTGATGGCTGCTGCAGCTTTGAAACTTTGTTTTTTTACAATGGTCTGAAATCTGTCACAATGAGGAAATATGTAGTTCCAAAGTGATGCTTTGACCTTGAAATATGTGAACCATATTCATAAGGTTCAGCCACTAAAACCTTTATTAACACTTTCAGTGTTAGATTTCTCTCACACAAGCTATGGTATGTTTATATTTTATTAGTGTCCATTTTAACATTGAATAAATAATACGATAATAATAGGAATAATGTTTTTGTATAGTTTGATGTTGTTTTTTATTAAAAAAATGACTATGTTAAATAGTACATTACAGCTTTGCCTGTTTTTTCTTTTTTTTAACCCCTAGCACAGATATGCCATTGCCTAATTAAGAGTTTGGTATTGTTTCGTCTTTTATGCTAAGACGACCACCCTTCACTTAATTAAAACAGTAGTGACACTTATCATCTCAATCACAGTCTTTGCTCGCTGTGGCCCCCTGTAGTGCGTATGCTATTGTTGCAGCCTGGTTTATTTATTCACGTCCATTGGCTGCTCTGCTTCCTGCCCGCTCTGTGTGATGTGAGAATAGACCGATGGCTCTTGAGTACAGGCCTGGAACCCTCTCGCCATGAGTTACTATGACAGCAGACACAAGCACCTCAGCAGCCTCCTGTGCACTGTGCCCCCCCTGCTGCTCTGCTCCCTGGACTCTCTTGTGTTCTTTCTTTTCTTCTCAGAGCAGACCTGGCACAATTATAACTCAAGTTTTACTCTCACAAGGAGGTAGTAATTTTAATCAAAGTTACTTGTGTTGATAAGGTCATTTGTGGACTTACGTGAAAGCCGAATCGACTCCAGACACTGGCACTTGAAATGTATGCATGCTTTTAGGTGATTTTGATAGTATCTTACCTTTGTATTTGCTGTTTCGGTCTGCACTGAGAAATATTTTTTTACAGTGTGTGTTTGTGGAAGTCAGACACACAAGAGTAGGGAAGAAGATTTTGTTTACACTGCTGAAGTTGGTTAAAAGAGCCCAGATACATTTGCAGCACATACATACACACACACACACACACACACACACACACGCACACATATGGTGTATCTTTGCCAAAATGTTTGTAGGGATTAGTTCATTAATTAAGGGTTCCTGAAATGAGTTCCGAATTTTAAATTAGAATTAGTTTGGCTGCTCATCACCGTGTGCCCTTAGCTTATATTATCTATATCGCAGGCCAAGTCTGTTTTCTGCTTTTGTTAGTTTTTTGCTTTTTGAAGCAGGATGTACAACATAGGGTGAAAAACAGGCATACAGTACATTTACTGGTGAGTTACTTCTACACTATAAATACTAATAGTAGCAGTAGTAGTAGTACGTTCCACAATGTATGTGTTGCCACTGTAAGAGGAGGAGTGTGTGAGGTCACCCATAATGTCCGGCTGCAGTCAAATGAAGCTCATGGTTCTCGCAGTTATAGGAGAGCCAAGGAATTTGAACAAAATAACAAAATAAAAACACCAGATCGACATTTCAGACCAGAATGATGAGGCTCACTGCAGCACTTACAGAGAGAGGAATGACACATTTTTTATGTAAACTCATTGGGGTCATACTCTCTTTCTATATGCAACGTGTCAAGCGGATTAGCTGTGTCCATTTACATATACAGTCTCAGTTTACCACACGTTTTACCTTTTCTCTAAATTAAGTCTATTGTCTTTCCATTTTTCTGATTGCAGACAACCGGCGTGCAGTCCTGGAAAGATCCCGCTCTCGACACAACCCAAATCACCAGGCTCGATGATCGGCCGCGCCTACCACCGGACGCTCGACAAGTGCCAAAGAGGCCGGCAAAGAGGTGTACACCTGTACCACCATCTCCACCATATCTGATCCAGGGGGCGCCACGCTGCTCTGCATAAACCCTCACCAAGCAGCAGGTCCCTGTGAGCTGAGCAAACTATCCCACAGACATTACTATTTTAAGCCTTACCTATTTATTCACTTCTTCCTCGTCACTCTAAAAAGAAAAAAAAGGTCTCCTCTCTCACAAGATCTCATGAATTTTTTTTAATTTTTTTTTGGCAAAAGTCTGGCCATTCTAACCTAATGCGTTTTTAGTCAAAGTGCAACACAATTTGGAAAAAAGGAATTTTTTTTATTGAATTCATTTTTCTATTTTATTTTTGCCAAGATGGACTGCACCATAATATAAGCTTAGCCACTCATAAGAACACTGCAGCGTACTTTGCTTTGAGATCAATGCTATGAGATTCTGTTTCCTCCTTTATTCTTTATAACAGTCTCCAGGCGAACAGTTAACTTTAGCGTTTATTACATATCCTGCAAGAACGACCCCGGATGACTTCAGACCCCCCATTGTAATCCATTATGGTATTTTTAGCTTGTAATATGCAAATGAAGTCCTTAGCTGTACCCTTCTGACCAAAGCTATCATAAACACGATAAATGCATATTATTCCTGCTCGCAATCGCATCACCTTTAACCTACATGGGCTGTTGCACTAATAGAAAAAATCAATCATGGAAAAGGATTAAGGTGTATTAATATCTGCAAAAATAATACAAATTCTCAAAGTGCTTTCATCCAACAAAAGAGATTGAGCCGTACTAATAAAACAATAAAAAATGTCCCAGATATCCATATAATATGAAGACATTTTGATTGCACAAAGAAACAATTGATCATCTTTCAGAAACTTCTGTCGCTGTATTACTCTGCATTTGTTTGCCGCAAAACAAATCTTATTTTAGAAATGAAAAGCCCATTAGGGAAAAATCACTCAAAGTACTACACTTATAAAACCACTACAAAGTGCCACATTTACTGACAGAATCAATGCATTTTATGAAGAGTTTCTTTGTTTTAATAGCAACACTATAGACAGGCATTGATTTGAACAGTGAAAGGAGGGCTTGTGGGTCCTTGCATGTGATGTTATAATTAGCCATGTGTCTGCTACTCACACAAATTAGCTCAATTTGTCTATGTCACAATTTCTGAAAGGTGCACTGTGTAACTTTTCTAGTGGGGGGTAATATTTGTTTGAATATACCACAGTATGGGATCAATTGTGTTTTTAATTGCAAAAAAATACTCGGAAAAAAATGTATTCTTTACTGTGCATGGGCTCACCTTTCCACAGATCTGACTAGTTACTTGACTTGGTGACTTTTCTCCACTTAGATGGATAAATTTGATTTCATACTGTGGGATATTCAGGGCAAAGCAATGAAGCAGTTTGCAGACACTCCACCAGAAATGTTACACAGTGCCCCTTTAAAAAGACTTTCGATGTAAAATAAGAATGAATTAATGATGACGGCAAAAAATACTGACTTTTTAACAGATTATTGTGCTTTTTTGAATCATTTTTATTTTTTACTTACAAAATCCTACTTGTCAAACTTAGATCAAACTCAGATCGAACCAGAATTTTATGCAAGATTTACAAAATGTTTCACAACCGTGCAGAAAAATACGTCTTTGTGCCAAGGACCCAGTGTCAGACAGGCCACTCTGTATTATTCATATATTCATGCCAAGGGTGGTTTTGTCCCCTCACTGCCCTAAATGTAAGCAGATGCTCCTCTAAACAAGCTCAAGTCACACGCTTACTGAATACAAGTACATGGAAACCACATCTCCGAACCTGCAATGTCCTTTAACTACAATACTTTCCATTTAATCATGCCATAACTTTCCTTTAAGCTGGCGGTTTAACTCCCCGTTGGTAATCACAAAGAGACGTAATAGGATTCTGCGGGCGAGAATTCCCAGGACCTGGATAGAAGAGATCGCCCATTCAAATAATCTGCAAGTGTGATTTTTATTCCGACCTTCTGCAAAACGCAATTTAACACATCGTCTAAGCTCAAGGTGCATCCAAAAAGATCCCATAGACGTTTTTTAAAGTGCCCATTTTCTGCTATTTTCTGATTTTCTAGGTTATAAAGTTGTTTCCTCATCACAAACACAGTTGGAGTTGTGTTTTGTCTCATGTTCAACACACAAATCCTGCATGTTTAGGCTATTCCTTCAAACTGAAAACACTGTTCCACCTTGTGATACATTTAGAGCTCCTCTGTGTTTTTAAACTCCAAATATCTTCACTACAGAGAGCTTTGGAGGTATAGAAAGACTAATAATAAACATGTGTGAATGAAACAAAGCATAACTCCAGGTTTTTGATGAGGTAACAATATTATAACATAATTTAAAGTTCACAAGAGTCAATTTAGCGTAATATTAGGACCTTTAAAGTAGTGATAATAATGTCTGGTTATAAATGCTAGTGAGTCCTATTATTGTCCATTGTAAAGGATTGTTTTTGCACCCAATTATTCCAGATTACGCCAATATTTATCCAACCCACATTTTCCCATTTGTGCCAATTTTATTTTTATTTTATATATATCAAAGGGAGAAAACAGGTTTCCTTATGTTGAAACTGTACAGATATTGTGTCATATTTTAGCCAATTAGGATCATTTTAAGGTAGACGTGGTTTTTAAAAGTAATAGTTGTGTTATTTCTTTTGTAAAAAAAAAAAAAAAAAGAAACGAAAAGAAAGAAAAGAAAAGAAAAAAGTGTATTTGAAGTTTTTTAATCATTTTGATGACCCCCTGTAGATTCATAAGCTTTGATATACACTGTCAAGTCACTGTAGAAGTTTATCGATGTTTTTAAATGCGTTTTGTGCACTGATCAGGGTGAGGGTTATTTTATTTAGCTGATTTATTCCATGTAGTATTAAAAATGGGGCAGACAGACATGTTCGAATATGTTTAAAACCTCATGTGGCATACTTGTAAATGCACTGTAAAATAGTTGCAATCTAACATATGCACAAACTTGGCTTTCTCAAAATGAAACGCCCAGAAACTCCTGCAAGTTTAACTCTCTAGTAACGCTATTGATACTTTGCAGCAACATCACGCTGGGGGTTTCCTATATGTATGTGTGTCTGCAGAATGTTCATCAGTTACCATGGAAACAAAATGCACTCAGTGACTAACTTCTGTGGTCATTACGTTAAACTAAAGGTCAGTTTAAAACCTTTTCAGAGTTTCAGACGCGTGAGCAGCCCCCAGGAAATGTTGGCTGCAAAATATCAATATGTAATTATGTCATTTGCAACAATGAATAATCAGTGAACACCGATAGTCAAAAATTGGTGCTTTTCTTTTTTGTAGTTCAGAATTGTTAATCTTAAGCGTTTTTGGAATCCACTGTTTCACATAATGTAGTTTCACTCTAATCTCACTATGACCCACTCAAAGTCTTATCCACATATCAAAACACTATCTCTTTTTTTACATTTCTATGCACCCCTCACACACGATTCACACTATTTAATTTTATTTGTGAAAAATATATTTTTTTACACATATAATTTTCTCCAAACCAGTGCAGCTACCTTCCGATAAACTTCTACAATGACGTCCATCTTTCCTGTAAGTGAAGTACACGTCCTCTTATCATCAGTTTAGGCTCATCAGATTATGTGTTTTATCTTCGGCCTGTCCATAGACGAGGGCTGTTTCTTTTAGTGTATTAAGTGTAGAGAGAGACCATCATCCCAGTGTTTTTGCCTTTGAACTAACTAACATGGAGGGGTCATGGTAAGTGTGTAAAGGAGGAGGCAGGGGTATGCGACTTTTCTTTACCGAACTGTTGAGGTGCCATTTTGGTGAGGGCTCAAACGAATGGATTTTTTTACTCAGTGACTGCGCACTTTACCTCATTCTGCTTTGGAAAAAAGAAAAAAAAAAAAACTAACTAGGAACTAACTAGGAACTATTTACTCGCGGTAAACAGTTCCCAGCTGCCGCCGCTCCTTCCAATTTCCAGGGTGCTTACTTTATTGATTTGTTTTGAATAGCGACCAATTGTGGCGAAAGCAAAGACACACAGTGAGCTACGCTGTGTGCGACGCTGCCATATCCCTGCCTGACTCCACCATTGTCACTAGAAACATTTATATTTGTAATGTTTAAAGTTTAATTTGTATGCTTCAAGACAAGCTGGTTATGCACACTGTCCTTCCATAGAATATGTTATGGAATATGATACTAAACAATAACCACTTTGTTATATAAATGATTTTGCAAATGTAAAGAGGGTTTTGTGTCGTTATTTTTTTTTTATTTGTTGCATTGTGTGTTGTAAATTTTGCATGGAATGTTCCACAGATGAGCAGAGCTTTAATTCAGGTTTAAAAAGACCATGTAAACACTTAATTCCGAATGTAAAGGGTGGTTTGATTAATTTATTTCTTGATCATGTAAACGTTTATTCTTCTTAAAAATAATTCCGGTTGTTCACTTCGGTCCTCACTTGGGACTTTCATCCACTGCTCTTTGGATTTGTGAGTGGGGATGTGGGCGTGGCCTTATCCGACACTCTTCCCTTCTCTTCTACCTCACAGACGTAAAGCGTGATGATAGAACTCTCCATCTGCTGCCTCATTATCCTCGGAACAACTGCGAAAAAAGTTTGGATTATGCTTGTGTCCGTGGCGTAACGACAAACCGAGATGACAGAGAATCCGGTAGAAGCTAAAGTGGATTCTGATGCGCCTCCTGTCCAATCAGAACCCTTCACGACCCCCAGAATTAGAATGAAATAAAGGCGATTTAACATTTTTTCCATATAAACCTTAATTCAGAATTATTATTGAAGGAGAATACTTTAATTCCAAACTTTTAATTCAGAATAATTCATTTGGAATTAAAAAAACATCATGTAAACACGGCCAGTATGGCATTAAAGCAGAACGATTATTTTGAGCTTTTAGCCATGTTATAGTTGTTTCAGTTGCAAGTTATATTTGGAATAATTTGTGCATCTTTAATCGCTTAGTTTGAGATGATTATTGCGATTTAAACTGTCCAAATTATAACACAATGATCCACGGGTGTTGTATGTCATAGCTAAAAACAAAAGCACAATAGGTCTTTAAATTCATGTGTGAAAAGCTTTTTACACGATGTTTTCTCAAAGTTTTTCTCCATGACTTACAATGTGCCAGTGATAAAACATGCCAGATGTAACTAAAAAACCTAAGAAGCTGTATTGAAAATGTAGCTCCATCATTATTCTGTATTGTTTAGTCGTCACAGAAATAATTATGTTGTACGGAAGAGAAACTGCCAAGAACATCTTCTGGATCTGGACAGGATGAAGATGGTTCCCGATCTCCTCCAGATGACCAAGAAAAAGCTACAAAAAGTAAGTAGTACAAATTGTTTTTACAAAATTAGACACATCAGTCCTTAAAGCAGCTGCGGCGTTGTCCTATAGTAGCTTAAGGGAATTTGTTCATTGGAATGGGAAGTGGAAATTGGCCCTTTTAGTCACTCTTCACTATCTCCAGGGCTTTGAAAAGTTCTCAGTCAGAGCCAGAAGATCAACGGTGGCTATAGAGAAGTGTTTATTATTTAATAGCACAGGTCATTTAGTGGAGATATTGCACGTCGTACGGTCTATATTACAACGATTTGAGTAAGTGTGGATTAAAATCTGCATCGTCCAGCTCTGTTGTGTCTCATTTTTAAATATATAAACTACCTTTCATTAGTTTGACCTTTTTATCTTAAGCCAACATTACTGAAATAAGTATTGATGGAACTTTTGGCTTATTTCTGGGAATCTTTTGGATCCATTCAATTCAAAGACCTATTCAAAAAACTGACTCTTTTACTATTGATTCATATGAAAGAACTCAATGTAAGAATACATTTTATCTACAGAGAGAAATGACCCAAGTTAGATTTATTTAAAATAGTGAGTGGGAGGAGTGTGTTTACCCTTTGAAATTATGCATAGTCTATATAAAACGCTGCAGTGAAATAATAATAATAAAAAAGAAGTGTCTTTATTATGCCAGATATATGTTTTTATGTGCAAAAAAGCGCTCACTTGTGTTGCTTGCCCTGCTTCTGTGCTGATTCTTGTGTCGGTTCAGCGTTAATTTTACCCATATTATGCTATTTTCTGATCTGTTATAATGTTCCCTGGAAACAAACATACCTGGAATTGTGTTTTGTGTGTTTCATTCACACATCAACACACAAATCCTGCATATTTAGGAGTTCTTCTTGCTCCTGTCTGACTCCTTTAGCGTTAAATCCTCCACAAACAAACTCAATCCCAACCAGTACGTTTCCTTCCTGTTACATTCGGATTATGTCTTGACGTTTGAACCAACCCTGCAGACTCTTGGGTCTCTTCCACCTCTTATAGATGTACTTCCTGATTCCCGGTTGGCTCCTCCCCCTCACACTGAGCCCTCAAACAGATGGAGGTTCATCTTTATACAAGCTGTGACGGTGTTTAGAGAACAACAGCTCTAATTGGGTTTATCGTTGATCTTGGGAGGTTAATTTGAACTTGGCTGTGAATAAACAGAAGAAGACGGGAGCTAAAAAGGAGGATGCAAAGGCTGTAAAGTTTTCAAAAGAACACAGCGCCCCCTGCAGATTTGGAGCACTTCTATTTGCAGGTGTTTCCTTTTTTTGCTTTGCATCATTTCTCTATTTGCTGCGCATTCGATGACGATACATTGTCTTCCTTTCTTGTTCTTGGTTCATAGCTCATTTAAACTTGTGTTTGAGTTTGTGAATTTGCATCGTTTCTGTACTTGAAGCCATTTTCTCTGAGCACTGGGCCGTTGCAGTGTGTTTAACCCTCGTCAGCCACCGTACCGTTCTCCACTGAAAACAAAGGTAAAAGAAGCTGTTAACTTGAAAACTACTTCTACATGACACCACAATTTGAAAAATAGAATTTTGTGCTTTGCAGATATAGACAGACTAATAATGAAACACAACTCCAGGTATGTTTTCATGAGTAAAAACATTATAACATGACTTTAAGATCATAAGAGTCAATGTTTTGCATAATATAAGACCTTTAGAACAGCAGCCTTCTTAGCTTACACGCTTTAAATTCCCTTTCTTAATGATTCCTTTGTTGATTACTCTTAAAATGAAACATCTCCCCTCCGCACTATGAACCATCTTTTGATCTCTGATGCAAATTCTCCCCCATTAGCGTAGCATAGGGACCCTCCATACCCTCCACTCTCCTCAGCTTGTATTGTCTGGCCTATTTCTCCTCTTACCTTCATTTCCACATTCTCTATTTTCATTTTCCTTTCCAGGTGATTCGGAAAGATTAGAGCCCGCTCCATATTTGTCTGGTCCGAGGGTAATTGTCTCACGGCGTGAGATATGGCCTGGTTGGAGGGAAGACGCCGGCATAAGACAGAGATAAGCAAGGTATGTTTGTCTAATGAGCTCGGGGTGCAATACCATCCTCTGTTGTTTAGTTATGTTTTTTGTTTCTTCATAACCTGGAAGAAGCCTTGTCTTGCGTGAAAGATGAGGTGGCCCCACACAGCCTGTAGTTGGGTGACAGAATAGTTGTCAGCGGGAGTACGACATAATTATACTTCATTATTTTCCACCTACTGGAGAACACTATGGAGATGTACTGCTTGCAGACTGTAATGATGCTGTGCTTACCTGCGATAGTTACATGAACGGATTTCAAGGTGTTCATGTGAATCCAAAAGTAGTTTAATATTGAGCTGGTGGGTACATCACTGGTGAAATGTTAAAGACTTAAAGCAAAAACGTCTCAGTGCTAATGTTGAGACACAAAATATATCACTTACTGTATTTTTCGGACTATAAGGCGCATCTAAAATCATTACATTTTCTCAAAAATCAACAGTGCGCCTTATAATCCAGTGGCCTTATGTATGACCTTTGGTGGTGTTTACTAACCTCGAACCGATTTTAACCCGTGCACACGAGTTATAACCCGTGCACACGAGTTATAACTGGTGCCTGCGTTAAGGTTAGTTTGCTGACTAATTAGACTATTCCCACAGTATCCTTGTTTTGGTTGATCTCGTTGCTACACACACGTACACACATGTACACACACGTACACACAGGCTGTAGCTCAATAGTAGCTCCTGAAATACTAGACACTATTTTATTATATTTTAATATTGCACTCAGATACAAAGAAATCCTGGCATTATTATAAGTCTGAGACACCTCATGAGAGTCCTGAGAGAGAATGGGCTTGGCCGTCATAGTTTTTCTGACCTAAGAACAACTATAGATTTCATCGTCAGACAACTTAATACCCCAGGTCGCCTTAACACAAAGCGCACGCACTAAAACCCATAACTTGTTCGCTTATTGCGCCTTATAATCCGATGCACCTTATGTGTGGACAATGACACAACTGACGTATTATTTGATACTGCGCCTTATAATCCTGTGCGCTTTATAGCCCGAAAAATACGGTAGTTAGTTTCGTACAAATAAAAAAACAAATCCACTGCTTGCTTGGGTGATCTGCAGCTTTTTATCAGAAGACCTATTTATCTGTCACACCTTGTTTCTCTTATAAACTTGTTTCAGATGAATATTGTGATTTAAAACAACCAAATAGCAGCCACAAGCACAATATGTCCTCTTTAAAAAATAGGGTTTTTAAGCTTCTGTAGGGA
>KN513817.1:1618-43622 GCA_000787155.1 Scartelaos histophorus
GGTTTACCGTGAGGAGCAGATGCCCAGCGCGTATGTAGACTATAATGAGCCCAATGTATTCTGCTGTCGTACAAGGCGAATAAAAGCATCTGAAATACTGCGGTTTCACTGCGGCTAACTAATCAAACACAAACAAACCAAATGAACAGGAAGGCTTTTCAGGCTGAATGAAAACAGTCTGATCCATTTGGAAGAGATGGGAGCAACTTGACCCAGCACTCAAATATAACCTCTATTTCACAGCATTTAAAAAAAAAATACATCTCCACAGTAATCATTTCAACCTGATCTAAACTGAATCCTTTTTTTCTTTGTTTGTTCGCTTTTCAGAGGGATGGAAAAAATAAAATTAGGAACGTAGGACTCAAGTGGCACTATCTGTGAAAGCAAATTATTGAGAAATTACATGTATCATAATCATTTATTTGATTTGCATTTCTAAATGAAGAGTAATGACCATATTTAAAAATTAGAAAATCAGGAAGTCTATTGATCCTGCGCAGCTGAAGCTAACTGAAAGCACTGCTCTGTTAGAAGCTCTGTTACTCACGTTAGACTTAATCTGAGCGTTATTTGAACACAACGACAAGAAAGAGCTGATTTGGTGACAACAGGTGAACAATTTTCATCATTCTGACCTTTTTATAGAAAATCAAACACCTAAACAGGACCATGGACGCTCATATTGGTCACAGGCTCATGAAAATGTGTTGTTAAAATCTATTTTGTATTTAAAACGTTTTTGATAGCCTAGTTATTGCCAATGTGTGCACTGTGTCACCATGGTAACTGATTGATATTCTGCCAGTAAAAATGCATACACCCCCCAACGTGATGTCCCTGCAAATTGTCAATATGTTGTAGACTATATGGTCTGTAGCCAGTAACATCCCAGCGCATCCACCCTCTCCTCGCTAAAGTGCAGTCTTTCATCCCTATCTGCTATTGTGAGCAGCTACAGCAGGTCTTAAACAGCCCCACTCAGCAGAACATCTCCAGACAGTTGCATTCAAGGCTAGAAACCTCACACTTCTCACTCCAGAAAACTCACAGATAATAACAAGTTTGTATTTTTGAGTCAACACAATCCATCTTCATTCGTTTGATGTCACCATTCGAAATAAACATTAAGAGTCACGCGGCGCAGGTTTGAAAAGAAAGATTTGCACAGAGGAGACACACATAGATGGCTCATAACTATAATTTATCTGGTAATTCCATTTGATGACAGAGAGAATGTTGCAGTGATAAAGCCTGCGCCTCATTAAATCCTATTGGAGCAGTGAACCTTAGACGAAACAATAAAGTCTATTTAGAGTTCGGTGTAGTTGTTTGCGAGATGTACAAGCAATGGGAGGCCTTTTTAAGACATAGAAAATTGGCTGCATCCCTGAGTGAGCAGTGGCTTGACAAACGGACATAATTTTAAGTCAGTGTAGCATACCTGACTTTTCTCCACAGCAACACGCAGTGCTCCTCTTCAGCTCCTCACTGTGCTCCTATGAAAGAAGACACGAAACATCAGGTAATATGAAAGCAGACTTCAAAGATTCGCAAAGCACCCATAATACGCCATTTTCTGTTCTATATTATAATTTCTCATCAAAAACATACTTGGAGTTGTGTTTAGTTTAGATTCAAACGCAAATTCTGCATATTTAAGCTGTGTTTGTCTCTCAAACTGAAAACACTCAGTTCCTCCTACGGTGCTCTGCTGTGTTTTTAAACTCCATGCACCTTCACTAGAATAATCTGGATAATTTCAGACCTGGAATTGTCAATCTCTATTTAACTTGAAAAGTACTGCTAAATCATATCAAAAGGTAGAACAGAGCATTTTGAGCTTTGGAGATGTAGATGAACTATAGAATTATTGAAACATGATGTAACAAACAACACTATAACATAATTTTAACTCACCCACAGAAGCCATTTTATGTAATATAGGACCTTTGAATAAACATGCTTTGTAGATGTGTAAAAGTACAGTTTACAGAGGAATGAATACATTTTAATCTTGAGCGCGTGGACTCATTCTGTCAGTGGATAAGAGGAGAGGAGGTTGCTGCCCACAGGACTTAAATGTGTCTTGACACGGACCATGCGGCGCGTTTTAAGGCTAATCACACAATAGCTCATCTGTATTCTGTTGCCGCGCTCCTGTCTGCTAACGAAGGAAACAAACTATTGATGTCTGGGGCTTTCATGAGAACATTTCAAATGCACTTGTGCACAAGAAAAGGTCAAACTGAATCCTCATTTCAAATTGAGATTTTTTTTTTCTCGTTAAAGAAGACCTATTGTGCGTGCATCTGCTACATAGCTGCAGCCTGACACCCGTGGATCATTGTGTTACGGTTTGCACATTTTAAATCACAATATTAATTTAAAACAGATTAAGAGTCGTCACCTCTGATGGATAGCTACAGATTTTTCATTTGTGCCAAAATGACTACACAATGCTGCTAAATCCTACGCATATCACTGATTAAGAGAGCAAAATTGGAGAACTAAGTAAGTACACAGCAGTGGGCGTATGCCAGTGGCGGTAAAAACAGGCAAAATAGTTGCTCAAACATGCACAAATCACTTGAAATACAACTTTGGGTGAGTAAATGGTGAGGGTAAACAACTAAGACACGGTTAAAAGCTCTTAAAAGTCGATTTTGCATAATAGGTCTGCTTAACTCTGCTTTTCCAAGAGATTTGATTAAAAGAGTCAAATCCTCAGGGACAGGCAAGGAGCAATCAGGTCTTAGTTTGAGGACATAAGGGACGGTTAACATATGAAACAAAACCCACAGTTGTTGAACAAGCTTAACATTTTTATCAGGAGGGCTTATTAAAGTAGCAGTGCTGTTTTAGAGACTTCAGTCAAGTCTGTGTGATTGAATAACTCTGAATAACTATTTAACCTTTTGTCATTATAGTGAAAGGACAAGTTTGCCTTAATTAAGCTGTGCTGACAGAGAGTTCGTTTCAAGCTGATAGGCCTAGTAATTACAAAGATAAATTAACCTTAAACATATACTCAGAAAACATCTACACCTCCTATACAATCTCACCCTCCCCCTTCGAGACGCTTAACAAGTGTCCTCTAAAAATGACATCATGGAAACACAAGCTCTTCTTGTACGGGGTGACTGTGATGATGTCATAGTCAGAGAAGGGTGAAAAAGACAGTTTTTCTTATTCATAACACACTATTATCTAAAAGGAAAATTCACAAAATGTTGAACCTGATCATTTCTGTAAGTGACTAGACCCTTGATCAGGGGTGGTGCCAGATATTTTTGGGTGAAGGCAGGGCAGGAGACAGGGGAGGACAAAGAGGTCTGTTGTGTTGTGCCCCTGGATTTTAGGGGCCCAGAATTGGACCCTCTTCCTATTGATTTATATTCATAATTTATATAACGGGCCTGGATGGAGGCTTTCAGGGCTAAGGTTTTCAATGGGGGTGCTCACTTAACATGTAAATTCAGATACTTTAAAGAGCTACCATGTTTGATTCACTGTTTCAAACTAATTTCAATGTAGTTAAAACCTAATATGGATTTTACCTCATTTTGAACATTCTGTTAATGCCATTTTGAGCAATTTAGTCGAGGTTGGATGTGCACTGGCTATTCTAAGGGAGGCTTGTGTCCTCTGCAAAAGTTTTGAATGAGGAAACATTATAACATTCAAACATTCAATCACAAAATACTTAATGTTAGCTGTCCCCATCTATTTTAAACATTCTTGTCCTACAGAGTGTTGTGATGTTATCTAAACCCCAGCAGTAAGGTATACGCTCAGAGTTAGTGTTATTTAAGGTGAAGCAGAGGCAGTGGAGAGACCTCTTCAGCCCCTGTCACTACAGCTGTTCCGCCGCGTGCCCATAATTGACGTGAGCTTCCTCGTCCTCGGACTTGAGTGACATGAGCGTGTGACGTGGCTAACCTGATGCTAGCTCTTGATACACTTAGCTGTCAGCTTAGCCCCGGAGTAATCACAGCCCTCCCATTAGTAAAACCGCTCACGGGCGCTCAGACGAGGACCACACTGGAGATAGATAAGCAATCGAGTCACAAATTGGCTTACGGCGTGCTGAAATCCCCATTAGTGCATTGCAAACATGCTTCAGTGGACAATAAGGCTTTAACATTATACAAACTAATCCTAACGTTTTTTCGTCTTGCACTTGTGTCATGGAAACCTATTGTGAATAACATAATATTTCTGATGCGTTCTGAAGCTGCTACGCCTCCTTCGTCACAGTGCTAATCAGCGTGATGTGAAATATGGCATTCATTATAATGTGTGGCCTAGCTCTAACAATGGTCTTAATTATTCAACAATGAGAAAGAATGCACCTTTATTTTGTATTGCCAACAACAGTGATTATAGGTCTGCTTGTGTGGGCCTTTGGGAGCACGGCGCTACTGCAGGAATCATCCGAAAGTTAAAATGACAGATGAGCTTGTTTTTACGCAGAATCCTCTACTGGTGTTGTTATGTCTGATAAAGCATGCATAGATTATCATAAGAGACCAATAAAACGTCTGCATAACAATTTTCTCCATGCATAATTCATTAATTGTTATGGTTTGTCGTTAATGTAGAGGGATCTGCTAATCTATTGTTATTCTATTTAGCAGTAAGGCATGAAGCAGGAGTTAGAGGGTTCATACGATTATACAAGTCCCAGGCTTGTAAGAATGCACTTTTCACTTTTATTGACAGTTTTTCCTTCTTACTTCAACCTCATTGGGCCTTATAATGGCCAGAGATGATAGTTGTTCCAGAAGTACAAGCTTGTATTGGACTGAAGGACTAAGAATTGTGTTTATCGATGCAAACTGGCTTTCATAAGTGAGTGTGTGAACCAAAGAATAGATTGGCCATTTGTCTACATTGTAAACAAGCTGTACTGATTGTGCGTCAGTCAATGGTAACAAACAAAACAGTTGTACAATTCAGCCACCCTAAATATAAGGATTTTTTTTTTTTTTTTTACTTTACCTCAGAGGATTAACAAAAGCCTTTTCATTAATCCTGTTTCTATTAACCTCTTTCTTCTTTTTCAGGGCATTTAAAATGAGGTCCCCCAAAAGAGTAGTTATTGCAGGTTACTCAGGTCATATTCATTACATTGTCTTTCAGCCTTGATCTGATACCCACAATCCTCTAACACTGCAGGGCTGCTGTGACCTTTTCCAGTCAGCTGTCAATCAAATTTACTCCGCTGTAATAGAGACAAGGTGATTACAGCCATAAACCACTGTTCTTCGGGAGAAAATGGAGAAACAAAATGAGCGTCTTATTGCACCATTGTGTGAGGAAAAATGGCAGGTAATGACTTTTGGGATCTCCGTTTGTGCGCGGGATTGATCTGACAGGCGTTATAGAGGCAGGTGCCAGTTGTCGTCTATGGCAACTCCAGTAACAATGATGACTGATGTGATGTGGATGAGCTCAGTTTAAAGCTTGTCACTGCGTGGTCACAAAGGCAGCGGTGATAGCTTCAGGTGCACTGATATGCACCACAGAACGGAGATAATTGACTCTGGGCACCTACAAGATCGTCTACTCCTCCCCAAATTTTCAAACCACACCGATAGAATGTAATGATGTAAAAATACAAAAATATTGTACTTAAGTAAAAAATTCAGGTGTCTGTACTTTACAAAAGTAAAAGTACATTTTTAAAAGATATTTTTAAATTTTACTTCACTATATTTTCTTTCTACTCCGCTACATTTTTAAACCAAACCTGTAAAAAGGCTATTTTGTGTGTTTGTAATTTGAGCAAACAAAAAGTATACAAAATAAGGAAAAAAAATGAATCTATTATTTTGAATAAGGAAAATCGCTACATTTGAAGTGTTAGATCTCAAAATCTGCACAAAATACTTTCATGTAAATAGATTTTTTCATGAGTATTGAGTATTTTTGGCACCAGTATCTGTACTTTTAATGAAGTAGTAAAATTGAGTTTCTTTTACCACTGCACATTGCTTAAGATTTATCAATTGGAGATGGTTTTTGAATTTTTCAAGAATAAATTTGATCTCCAACATAATGATGTGACTGACCAGACCAGAGAAAATTAGGACAATTTTTATGCATGAGAGGGCTGAGGAGAAGTGAAAACCTTTCCTCAGTAGATCCGAAAATGAACTCTGCGAACTTTCTGGGACTTTCTGGCAAGTCTATTTTTGGAAGTGACCCAAACCAAGTGGTGAAGGCCTAACACCTGTCTATGCGCCTGGAGACAAGTGTTGAGCTGCCCTGAACATTACTGCATGTTTAATTGCATGACCTTTCCCCTGCTTGTGGCTTTAATAAAGGCCTTATTAAGAGTCCCATTACAACAGGAGATCTCTGCTATTAAGTCCTTAAACACCAAGATTTAGTTTAGTGAGGACTCTTGAGAACGACCTTTGGAGGCAAATGTCAGGTTAGGAAAGAATTATTAAAGAACAGAGAAACTAAGATGAGGTAGTATTTTACATCAGGCGTAAATGCTGTATCCATTGAACCACAGAATACATTACTCATTATGGTAAAAAATCTGTAAGAAAAGTAATCTTGTGCAGACCCTGTTCACTAACTTTGACCTTATCCTGTGATACAAAATCCTACAAATGGTCATATCTTTAGATAGTGCTTTTCCACCTTCAAGGCAGTCAAAGAGCTTTACAACAAAAAAAAACACCCACCCACTCACACACCAGTGTACACAGACAATGGGGGCGAGGTGCAAGTGTCTTGTCCAGGACACAACAACAGTATTCATCTGTGGGAGCTGGAAACGCACCGCCAACCTGTGGGTCAGTGAATCTGAGCGCTCAACCAATGATGTTTATGTCGACAGTGAAAATGACTTAATTCCTAGAAGTCTTCAACTATTCAAGACATTTCTGATTATCAACTGTTGATGACTAAGTTAACTTGAAATACAAGGTTAGAGTAGTTTATTGGTCATTTGTAGTTAAAAACCACCAAGGAATAACATGCAAAAAGCCCCAGGTGCACCAAGAGACATTATAAAAACAAATAATAAATACAAACATTAAGATAAGATATTAAGGTGCTACGTGAAAAGTACAAAGCAGTGAATTCAACAAGTCAAATAGTCTAGGTTCATCAACTAAATAAATCTTAGTCCAAGTCAAAGCTTCACACACCTTTATTGTACAGTATATTGCACTTTCACAGTGTTGCACTTCCTTGGCTTGACCTTAACCTTGTTGGCTGAAATAAAAAGCGGTGTCAATAAAAAAGGCGTTGAAACACATGGATTTCTCAACCTGTGACTGACAAAGTACATGTCTAGTGTCAGCGAGATTCTCCTGTTGAGGTGAGTAAACACAATCCTCCTATTGCGTTGTCCATTCTGTGTTACAATATTTCAGTGCTATGTGAAGCGTCTGGCTAAACATACAGTATTCATACAGCATCTACATTTCATTTTCTCTTAACCAGCGGACAGTGACAGCAGGACTATTTAGTGTTTTAATGTCCCTGTCTATTGATGCATGGTAAATGACATAAATGACATAAGAGTCATGCAGTGAGGGCGCAGCTGTGCTGAGAGGAGAAATAGGTCACATCTCCCAGGAAGTGTGGAACCCGGCTCTTCATAATCACCAGAGTTAATGAGGAGGCTGCTCTCCAGGCATTCTTTATCCACTGGATACACTATTTCACCTGCTCACAGCCCCACGCCTTCTGCAGCTGATCGATGCACACAGAATACTGATCGGGCTAAATCTATGGGTCAAATTACTGTTGGGACTAAATAATATACCCAAAAGTATAAGAATAAATGCATCTGAAAACATCATTTACGGCGTGTACAGAGATAGACCCATATATCAGGCAGATATTTGCACTTTTCAGTGCATCAGATATGGGCCTTAAAACTAAAGCGGATGCCAATATTTTCTTTGGGCTGACTAGCGGCTTAAAGAATATGCACAAAGCTTTAATCGAACACTTCACTACGAAGAGGACACAGCACTAAATGTATCTACACTACTCTCATAACCAGTTTGTATTGAAATAATGGTGTGGATGACTTTGTAGTACATTAAAATGACATAATTTGGGGAAGATAGTAAAAATATGTCCTACATAAAGGCCCAAAAATATTAGCAGCGCCTATCAGACATCAGCTGCTACAGATTCTAAACAGTTGGTATTGGCATCGGCCAAGAAAAGTCTCTACTTGTGTACCTACTGCCACTTTGACTAACTGCAACAACAACTACAACTAAACTTAAGTACACCTGGGCAACATGTCAGAGAAAAAAACACCATTTTGTTCCTAATTTTTTAAATGATTTTGAATAAATACTAATGAATCGATATTCATTAGTGTCAGTCAACCTGACATAAAAAAATCAAGCCCAAATTCTTCCTCCATAGTGGGACCTCCAAACCACATGCTATTAGTGTCGGTAGACCTCTTATTTAAAAGCACCAAGATGGTCCCTAACAATATGAAACCTCTGGATGTCAGTTTGATTGTATTAACTACACAGTCTTAATTTCACCCGCTACACCTACTACTACCTCTTAGGACCACTGCATGTACCAGTCTCAAATATTACTACAAAACTTTGCAAATACAATAATTGGTAAATGGTCATGGTCATATTTTTATATCACAGTTTTCTACCTTCAAAGCACTCAAAACACCTTATATCAGTGAACACTCACCCATTCACACACACATACATTCATGCACCACTGCACGCAGACACTAGGGGGTGAGATGGGTTAAGTGTCTTGCCCAAGGACACAATGACACCATTCAACTTTCATCTGTGGGAACTGAAATCACACTGCCAGTCTCTGGGTCAATGGACAAATGCTCTACCAACTGAGCTATTGCCAACCAGTGAATAGTCTTTTCTTTCTAAAATATTAGTTGAAGAAATTATATATTAAATAGAAAAAACTAAAGTAATGTATTCAAACCCACGCTAAAGATTTCACCTTGATCCAACTTTGAATTAAATCTGTAGCATTAGCGTGACTACCTGCAGAGCACTTTATTAGTTTTGACTCCCATAATGAAACTATGCGTGAAAAATCATTTCACTTTCCAAAGCCATAAAAAATCTAACTTTGTACCCACTGCAGTGCTGAATTACAGTAAATTTGCAATGACAAGGAGTTAATCCGTGAAACTATTAGTCAAAGCGGACGTGGTTGGAGGCGGCCTTTCCAATCAGTTTTATTATAGATGAATCTTTTCCTCAGGTTTAGTCGGAGCAGGCTCACTGGAGTCAGGCATATTGCTTGTGACACTTGAACGAGCAAACAAATTACCCGCCCACCACGATCAACACGAATTATGAAAAGTGTAGATGAACCCAAAGCAACCACCAGTTTTTGCCCAACTCCCCAAAACCAAGTGACTCTAAACAACAGCCAGACCAATTATAGAGAGGAGGCTACTGTCAGGTCAGAGACAGTTCCAGTGTGCTGAGTGCCGCTGATGGATGGAACAGCTTTGTCCAGGCTTCATTTTGATGGACAACACAAATTACCACTGGTCGACTCAAACATGCATGGGGAAATAGCGGTGCAAATTTTCAGACAGCTAAGTCCACATGCAGTGTTCATTATAAATGCATGAAGCCACTTTTGGTGCACTTCCTGGAAACTTTTTTTGCTACGGTTTCTCACTCCCTTAGCCTGAATCATGAGAGTGATAAGTAACACCAAACTGAGAAGAAGAATAAGTAGGTTACTTAGTTACATGCAACATTCCCATTGTCCAAACCTGTTTGGTATTAAAATGTGTTTGTTCACACATATCTGACTAATCCTTTCTTATTAGTTCACATCTTCAAAGTTCAAAATGCTCTGTTCCACATTTAGATGTCATGAGGCTGTAGTTTTTAACAGCTAATTTTTACCTATCTATCTACCTCTGGAAATTGAGATTTGCAATTCCAGGTCTGAAATGGTCTAAATTATTCTAGTGAAGGTGTATGATGTTTAAAAACACAATGGGGCACTTCCTGTATCCTCTAACTCCAAAACACAACTCCAAGTATGTTTCTGATGAGGAAACAACATTATAACATAGATTTAAAAAAAGTCTGATGCCCTTCCTTGCACTTCTTCATGTAGCTACAGAACAGGAAAAAGAGTGCACTATTATCAAACAAATGAAGAAATATCAGAAGTTTTTATTCTCTTATGATGAATGTCCATATAAGTCAGCTGGCTCCAAATGAAGACGGAGTTGCATAATAGTCGTCATAGTGATTGTTCTATACGCCTGCAGCATATGTCTTGATTTTATTGACTGCTGGTTGAAGGAAGAGCCGAGACGAGCCTTGATGAGTGCACCTTTGATGTCTGCCATCCTCTCCTCCTCCGCCTCTCTTCTCCTCCTCCTCCTCGCCTTCCTCTGTTCTCTGGTTGCTGAGAACTGTCAGAGTTACGCCGTCTGTCTCTCCTGTCTGCTTTCATCCTGTTGAGGTCCCACAAGGACTTAGGCCACGCCCACAGCATGATCCTGACCCCTCCCCTCTTATCACAAATCTCACCCCCGTCAACCTTGGACCATTAGCTAGCAGCGATGGTTCATTCCTCAATGTTATGGGCTAATTGTGGTGGTGTCTGTGATGGTGCCAGGTCTGATCAGGCTACACTGTTCAGGGCAAAGCACAAACAGTGAAATCATTTAGCAGGTTATCTCAGCTCGTCTTCGGGTTTATTCACGGCACTGTCAGCGCTCAAACGCCCAATCAATCCTAGACCAGAGGGAGCCTTTTTAATTCCAGCCCTGCTCTTAATCTACTAATTCACCAGAGAACAGCAGCCGCCTCCTATCTGCACATCTCTGAGCACCGTTTTCAACTTGAACTGAATTTCAAGCGATATACTTTATCTGAGAGCAAATATTGTGGAGAATATTTACAATGCTGTTTTAACCTTCTACATAAGTACAGGGATTTTGACCATGTGAAAGTGGGAGCAGTAATTAATAGTGATAATGGTTACATTCGCAATTTCACAAACAACTAAGTATCAGTAATAGAGGTAGTATAGCAACAGCAATAGTATTTATACTTTGCAGTGACTTGCTAGCTTGCTATTATTATGTTATCTGAGAAGGACTTGTTTAATAGCACAAATCAAGTCACTTGTTGTATAGTTCCAGCTAAATCAATTCTTTATGACCAGATTGTCTTAAAACAAAGCTTAGATTAAAGGCTAATTTGAGTAAAAGAACTTCAGACAGACCAGTGCCTATAGTTAGTATCATACCCCAAGGGAATGTGGATGACATCAGCTGCAAAGTATCAATTAGTAGTCACAGCAGAAGAGTAGTAGTAGCAGTAGTAGTAGTAGTGTTTAGACCTTTACTCTTTACACATATAGTAGCACTAGAAGCAGTAATGCCAAGTATCAAATCCTATAAGTAGCAGCGACATGTTGGTAGAGTCAGTATCAATAGATATTTGGTAGCAGTAGTAATAGGCAGTTTTAGAAGTACAAAATCTACTGTTAACCTTTGGACTGAAATGGGTGCAATGATATAACACTAACAGTATTCGGTAGACTACTTTTGCAGTCGGACTTGCATCCCTTTGAGCCAACCTCTTTATTGCTCCGATGATTCACCAGAGTGGTGTGCCTTAGCCCTCCCCTCCCTGTTGTCATTATACATTCAATTAAACAGCGTGTCTTTAGTGGGCAGTGGTGATGAATATGTGGGCGCTAATTTCTCCTCTCATTCTCAGAGGGAGGAGACTCTTGGGTGTGACTGGGTATATGAGTTGATTGGATCCAGGTTGTTGTTGCCGCGGGATACGAGCCGGTGGAGGTTAATGTTGCGAGGAAGGACAAAGCGTTCCTGAGCGAAGGAATGACTGATGCACGGAGGGTCGCTGGAGAAAATCGCCTTTTGAAATACTTAAAATAGAGTAAATTACACATTATAGCTGGAGAAGAAATAGTAGTATTATGGTGATGTGCTCTCAATTGTGTCCGAAAGGTACAACGTATTCCTCTGCTTTTACTTTGTCTGTTTCTCTGCAGGTTATTGAAATAGTGTAATACAAATATACAGGAAACTCTGCTGGATCGGATATCGGTGCCATGGTATTGGTTTAGCCAATATCCAGGTTGGGCCTTTGATCTGATGTAATAAGACTATTTACTGGCTGATGTAGGTCTAGGACATCTCATACTGTTTGAACTTTACTTCAAACAAAGCTAGTTGCAGGATAAATCACAATTACATAACATAATTTGTAATAGTTTGAGGGGAAAATGCCATTCTTAGTCTTTACAATGGTATTGCAGATACTGGTATCGGAGCTGGAAAAGCGAGATCGGTGCATCTCTAATTTCAACAATGCATTATTTGATATCTTTATTGAAAACTGCAGCATTTTCATTGGTTAGTTCATTTCTGACCCAAAGGTTTTACTTGACAAGACGAAAGAGTGAAAAGGGGACAGAGAGAGTGGAGACATTCGACAAAACAGTCATGGCTACAAGGGAAACCTACACCTAATCGGCAAATAAAAACGGGCAAAACTTTAAACCACCCACCAGTGAGCATGAGTCCAATGAATTTAAAACTTAAATATTCACTAATCCAATTGAATAATAGACTACTAATCAAATTATCAAGATCAAAAGTTAAGACCAAATCAGAGCTAAATTTTGACTAAACTGAGAGGATGATCAGTTAAACACATTTTCATTTTCAAGTGTAATGTGTTGTTGTAAAGATAATTCAAGTGTGTCAAGGCTTCTGGGGTGTCTAATACAAAAGAAGTTTATTTACCATCAGGATGGGCACAGAGACATCCACACTCCACATATTTATTACCCCATCACTGCCATATTTTTCTTTTAGTGCCAAATGGGTATTGTGTCAGATAGTTAAGCCCATAATGGATTAATGTATAATGTTTTCAAAACAAAGTCAACAGCAGTATTTACAAATCTACCACTCTCTATAAGGAGTCTGAATTGTAAAGTACATCCTGTTAATCCCCTTTACCATGTTGTTATATATTTCCCTGAATTCGTTCTCTGTGTGTAACATTGCTGATCGCCACTCGACCCTGACTCCCACCTCTCCAAACAAAAAGAGACAACAGCGGTTGCCGTAGGAACACATGCTGCACAATAACAGCAGCCTGCACTTCTGAAAATAGTTTACTCCTTCTCACTTCACTCCTTTCACGCTAGGCCATTACATGTTAGGACAAAATCGATGGCATTTAGTTTTTTTGGAAGTTAACACTGCCTAATAAACTCCACTGGGGCTAAATTGCTTTTTCCCCCCAACTGCAGCAGATCAAGTTCTGACCTGATATCAAATGCGTTGGTGTAAAAATGTTCATATTATGCTACACAGATTGCTATAAGAGGAAGCGGGACTGTCATTTGATTAACTCTGCGTAGATTGAATTGTGTATGTGATCATGAGCAAAATGGTACGTTTCGTGGTATTGACGTCGCCGGTGGCAACAGTGAAAGAAGTCGTTGGATGGGATTGATTGAAAGTGCGATTTCAGATAGAAGGTGTGAAAGGGGTCAACTTTCATTACTCGTAGTGTGCCGGTGACTAAAGCTACTTTTAAAACAGCGTGGCAGCACTTAGCAGGAGAAAGTGGAGAGGAAGGTCCCATGCGACTGTGCACCTGGCAAAGCACCAGCGCTCACAAAGGGCCAACGTACAAGGGAAGTGTTAAATGTGATTTCTATACACCCTGCTCTATCCATAATCACATCAGCCCACAGAGAGGAACACGAAGCCCACTCACTTCCACGTGCACAGCCAATTGGATTATGCACTGTTCTTACAGACAAGGACTCCTGCAGCTTTCACTGCCTCTCACACTCACAACTTCATTATGATGGAAATGTCAAGGTTTAGGTCATAGTGAAGTTATGCCCAGCAAAATGTGCAAATGAAGCTGCTGTAATGAGGATAAACACATCCAGGAATTTTCATTTAAATAAAAGTGCGTTGTGCAACCTTTCTGGTGGAGGGTCCTTCAAATGTTTTACTCCTGGGAGATGTTATTGCTTTGTCTGGAATGTTACAGTATGGTATTAAACCCTTCTATCACCATGGAGACCAACTCAGACCAAGTTACAGGTCAGATCTGTGAATAGGCAACCACACTCAAAGTCACAGTTCCTGTTTTTCTAGGTATTTTTGAGCATTAAAACCACCTGTAATTTAATAAATGTAAAGTAGAGCTGGTTAATGTCATACTGTGGAAAATGTTACATAGTGCACCTTTAAAAGTGCATACACTGAATAGTGCATGTGATAATGATACAAATGGTATGTTAAAATAGTAATAGGATGATAAAATATTCTATTGTGTGAAAAAACAAGCAAATGAAAATAATAATACCAGACATGTTCTGAAATCTATAGAAATCTTGCATTAGTTTAGTTGTTTGTGCCTAGTGAACTGAATGTCAATTTGAAAATCAAATCACAAAAGCAGTGCTTGCCAAATAAAGTGCAATAAAGTTTTTTTTTCCTCAAAACCATCCAGCTCTACTACTGTACAACTGACAGCGCTGAATCTTAATGAACCATACATTTTGCCAATCTACTTATGTATACATTGTGCACATCTCATTACATTCTATAGCATTGCAATGTGGATTTTGATTTTATTGTTTTACCGGAGGGTAGAACACAACAGGAATATTTGGGACTGTTTGTGTTGAAATGGCATCAGTTTTGTCTCTCCGCGGGCCATGACTTCCCTATGCTGTTTGACTACAATACAAAGTTATGAGTGTAGCTCCTAAATATTCCCATGCAGTCCTCTCCCAGCAGCAGGTTGAGAATAGATGTTAGTGACAGTGTGGTGAAGCACCGTCTGCCTCTGCTCTGTCACCTCCAGTACCAGTCCCGGGAGCTCTGCCAACATGCAACTTGCTGATTCAGCTGTAGCGGGTTTGGCAGGAGCACTGAGGCGTCGTTAAGGGGCACGGACAGGCGTGGGTCGAGGCAGGAGTGGGTCACATGACTGGCACCGGCGTTCAGGGACAATGGAGGGAACAAAGATGGAGAGACGAGGCGGATGGAGAGGTGTTTAAAGCAGCTGTAAGTGTGAGGGCACAGCAGGAGCAAACTCCTAACACTAAAGGTGTGAAAGAGAGAGGCTGACTCATTCCCCCAGGCTCAGCACAAAACGCTCTTTGGTCTTGTGTTCGCTGTCTGCCAAGTCCACAATAACACACCTCCTCCACAAAAGTACTTTCATTCTGTGTGCTCTTCGGCTGCACCCTTGCGTCAATAAGGCAGTTCTGAGGGCGGGTTCTGGGCGGAGACCACTCATTCACTGTAGAAAGGCAATGGTAAAGTATGTGAAGGGATCAGCACATGCCACAATGGAGTAACTTTCATGTTAAGGGATTAGGAGCGGATCAGTTTTCCGGATCAATAGGATTAAACCTGTCGTTAACCCATCCACCAGAGTGAATCCTAACTACAGACATAGAGAGGGGGGGAAAAGGAGGGCAATGTACAGTACTTAGCACCAAAACAAACAGTTATTCCAAGCACAAATAAGCTGTATTTGGAAAACAGAAACCACAATGCCCACAGCTAAAACATTAGGAAAACACAGTGTTGAGAAAGAATAGGAATCTCTTCTTCGAGACCTTGGGATAGAAAAGTCTGTGTGTAATTGGCCCGCCTTTCTTCTGCATCTACCTCTGGAGGCTAAAGAAATGTGTTTAAATACGCTCAGGAAGCTCCTTCTGCACAGCCTGCTCCAGCTCTGCAGTAATTGGTTCCTGCCAAACATCAAGTCTACTGTCTCCAACACTCAGGTGAAGCTTCAAGGGGCCCAAACGCAGCATCAACTTCCTCAAGCGGCTCTGAGCGCGAGGAAATGGGCTGTTAGATACACATGGACAATTCAGAACTCCGCTGGGTTTTTAATGTCATCAGAGAATTTCATAGCTGGAAAGAAAATTGGCAAAGTCTGAATCAAAGATAAACTATTTTAAGAAGGAGAAAAATATGTGTGTTGGGTTAGAATGCTCACACAATTCCACAAATTCTTGTATCTCACAACGGTCACATTGATCCAGTCCTCAAAAATAAATTATTCACTATAACCTTGATGATACTCAATTTTTTAATCAAATATGAATCAAATATGTTTTATGAAAATTTCTACTCAACAATACTGAACATTTCAAGGAAAACTACTATATCACACAAAGACAACATTCAACATTCATCTGTTGGAGCTAGAATTGCACCTCCAACCTGCGAGTTAGTGTCAGTGCATCCCTAAGATGTAGCCAGTATAAAAGACCCCACCCTTGCACTTGGAAGAGAGTGATTCCTAGGTCCCTTGTTGCACATATGAATGGGCTCTCTATGGGGAGATATGATGAAATGTGGTGGCAATGCTGGGACTACAGTGCCCTTAGGTAGCCAACAGCTGTATCCCGATAGCAGCATTTGTAAAACACATTTACTGGTCTCTAGTGGAAGCGACTGTGTCAGTGACCAGGTGTGTTATTTCAGTATTTGTGCCACCAGCACAGCCCCCTCTCTCTGCACCAGCAGATGGCGCTGTTCCAAATAGCCAGGGAGAAAAATTAAGATTAGCAGCTGTCAGATCCTCTAGCCAAATGAGCAGCATGCGAGGAGACACGAGCCAAAAACGCAAAATGTGCATTCATGAGTCTGAATCTCACCAGGTAAAAGACTGGCACGCACTGAATGTAGCTCATGAGGAGATTTGATGGGAGTGTGGGAGTGATTATCCTGAAGCTGTCAACTGCAAACTGGGTGACACAGTAGCATCCATGCACCCGCTCCAGGTGGGTGACGCACAAGACAAGTCAGAGTGTGTGTTCATAGAGTGATGGAGGGGACAGATGGAGGCTGTAGACTGTACAAGCAAAAACATAAACTGCTATTTGTACTAACAATGACTATACCGTTTTGTTTTGTTTTTGTATCACAGTGTACACCTAATTTATATGTAAAAATCTGTCTTAGACTTTCTTAGCAGGGCAGGGCTTCACATTTTCATTCTTGTCATATGCTATTACTTTAGAAAAATCCATTCAGTTACATTTGTATAGATATCTAACTGTAACTGCACAATAAACCTGCTTTGCAAGCAATAAAGTCAGGAGTAAATTTGTTTCATAATAATCCTTGATTTCATGATTTTGCAATTTTTGGAAATCTTCATTAAAAACCTAAATTACTCGTATTAATTTGATTAATTGCCCAGTGCTATTCTTATTATTTTTAGTCAACTTAGAAAAGGAAGAATTGTTGTTTCCTGGGTTAATGAATTTTTCAAATCCAATTAGTATCTCAGTAAAAGTTTGTGTAATTTAGGCATTAGCGTTACGTGACAGATCACAATAATCCAAGACAGCAAATCCAACTTTAGCAAAAGAAGGAAAAAAAAGTCTTGTGGGTGTTTTTAATTAAAGACAATAAGTAAGAAGACAAGAGAAGATTTTAATGTGTGCAGAGCAGGATCTGACTGTGCTGTGAGGAGGTCTGCTGGAGTGTAGTGGCTGTGAATGTCCTTCTTATTATGTTGTTGTTTGGGGTTGTTTTGTTAACCTAATGATACCCAACTCCTCTTGCTTTGCAATAAAAAAGGCAATGCCACATGAATAAGAAAGCAGACAGCTCATATAAATAAATGTATGGCTTTGGGTCAAATCAAAATTGGAAGTGGTGACTCTGAGATGTTTTTTAATAGTTGTTTACTTTGGGTATTATATGTTCAATGAATATTAGATAAACAAAGAGATAGTGAAGCCTGCATTTTGACACAGCCTTGTAGCTCATAGCTCATAAATAAGGCATTTGTTTTGATTATATTGAAAGTGGTTTCTTTAAAGTAGGCAGATAAAGCCAATTCCACTGCAGTTGTGGTATTTTTCTCCTCTCTCTCTCTCACCTGCCAGAGTCCATCACAAACAGCATTGCGATAAGAGCCACACATTTGTTTAGTCTGACGTTTGCATAATGAGTCCCTTCAGTATAAGACACAAACTGCGCTTCAACACACCAGCCCTACGCCCTGTTGTACTATACACTATAATTACATCATGATTTGTGTTATATTTAGTTACAGAACTGACTTTATGTTACAATGAAATAATTTTGATATTGAAATATTGGTACAGTCGCAATTAAATAAATCTAGTTTTCAGTCTCTCCTGTGGTATCGGTTAATATCAGATATTGGCAGATACTTAAAGGTGTTGTTGTGTCCATGCAGATATGCTAAGGAGGTTGCTTTCGCTGGAATGTACCACACAGTAGGGCATTAAATGTACTTATTATTTAATTATAGGTGTTTTTTTACAATAAAACCTTAAAAATATGCATCTCTCCACAAATCAAACTTGTAACGTGGGTTAGGGTGGAATTATATAAGTTTAATATCATACTGTCAAACATTTCCATGATGGCAGAAAGTTACGCAGTGCACCTTTAAAGCTATAGTATCGGACAAAAAATCTGGTGCATCCCAAATAAAAGCTACTCTTTAATTAAGTAATCTGTTTTTGAGCATGTTTATTTATCTTCAAAAAAGTCCATTTACCAGTGGGACTAGTTTGAAACTCTGAAAAAACTAAGCCGTCATTAGGACATTTTACACTTATTTACATATCCTGCTTCAGTGCTTTCTCAAAATGCAGTGTGGATTTATGCAGTAGAAGTGCAAGGCTCATTATTTGTTGTTGCGAGTAATAAAAAGTAAATGTGAGGACGAAGCAGGCACTTGAAATGTGTAAAATTGTTTTGTTATTGGTGTGGCTGCAGAAAACCAGCCGCTGTGCAGTATTACGGGAAAAGCATTCAATCTCTTGAAATCAAATTAAACTTTTTATTATTCTCAGGTGCTCAGAGTGCGTCACAATTTCCTTTCATTTAGTTTGTTGTGGGCCCTTGACTCCTGAAAGTGCAACTGTGTTCAGTAAGCGTTGCTTTTTAAATTACTTTTCATTTATTGAGAGCAAAAACATATTCCAGCTTTCCTCAATTTTTCAAATTATCAATTAGACTTGTTGTTGAACTTCACTTCTCAACAGCCTAAGTTTGGTAAATCTCTAAAGTATTCTGTCTCTCTCTTACTTTTTCTTAGGTCATCAGATGGTCTCTGCGGCGACAGGTTGCAGTGCTACCGAGTCGCCTCCTCAAAGAGAGATGGAGGTGTTCTTTCACAGATCAACTTTTGGGCTGTCGCGTGTCAGCACTTTCGATTCCAATTAAGGACCACAGACATCAAGATGGCTGACAAGTCCGCTGCAGCTCACAAGTTGTTTTTACAGCTGCTCCCAAAACTTCTATGCACCGTGTTTAAACCCTTGCATTTACTTTCTGCATAAACTGTGTCCATATATGCAGAGCCAGACAGTAGTTTTGAGCTGAGCAGATGTTTCTTTCCTACATTGTATTTTTCTTTTGTGTCCTTTGGAAAAAGTTAGTTGGTTTAACTTCACCTGACTCCAATTTCTGCAGCTGAATGAATTTCTTGACATTTAAAGATCCTGCAATAGCACAGTGCATATTACCAAGTCAGAAAATTGTCAATATGCAAAACAATATCTTGTGTGGTGTAATAAGCTGCCAAGCGTGCACTGGGATTGTATGGGTGATGAATGGATGGGAAAAAAGCTATTGTGAGGCCAAGTTATTGTTTAGGAGGTGGTTTGGTATGCGGCGCTGGACACTGCAGAGGGGACTGATTAGCAGCTACATCTTGTGCCAAGCTGCTCCTTAGCCACGCTGATTTCGCGCAGCTATCTGTATTCATTTATGCATGGGGAGATGAGTGCCATGCAAAACTGGATATTTCCTTCTTGCTAGCGTTCTTTTCTCTCTCTCTAATGCTTCCATCTTTGCCTTTGGTGTTTTGACTTCACTACAAGCACAAAAATGTCCATAAGGTGCTCATTCTGAAGGCCTTTGGAGTTAGATAGCAAGACCAGAGTGGAACAATGTTTTTCAAGCACGTTCTATTGCTGCTCCAGAGCCACCCACTGTTCAGAGACATTACGCTGAGGGGGGGTAATAACTAAATGATGCAAAGAGGAAAGACTATGTAGATGGCAGAGGGCTGTGGAGCACTTTTCCTGTGTTATGGCCAATTATGAGTAAAAATAGATGTACTAATAGTGGAAAGGAGCTGTGACTTTGGCTTCTTACTTTGAGGATGTCAGTAGCTATTGAGGTGCTGCTGGGGTCCACTTAAACCCTGTGAAGCCAATCAAATGCTGTTGTTTTATTCCGTGTACTTCCGGCTCTAACGCGCTAATGATGGCTCTGGCACTGACCCCAATGCTCGATCCACGCCACATTTGTTAACATTATAGCTGCTCAGTATGCTCAGGAAGGGTGGACACAACAAGGGCATTGCAAATTTAACACTGGCATTTAGTTTGGCGCTATAAACACTTTAAAACATTGTAAACAAAACCATTCTAAATTCTGGGATGTCATTTTGTTTCTTCAGTTGACATTGTTATTTTGATTTCTTTTATGGACCAAAGTTATTGCTAATTTTGAGCATTATTTTGGCTACATAAAAGCCTTAAACTTTTGAATTTATTTGTGTGTTCTGACCCTAAATCCCTTGCAGAGGCAACAGTGAAGAGGAACATAATGTGATTTCCATGGAAAAACTGATTAATAACAGAATGCCACAAAATATGAAAAATCATGGGCAATTTGGTGAAAGAAAAGTCTCTGATACATGCAAGTGATATCAGATCCTGGTTTGAAAACATTTGCAACTGTTTTTGCACTATTTTTTAACTTAAAAAGTGATTATAATAGACACTATTTTTGACAAAAATATGAATTTGAGGTTAGAAAATTGTATTTTCCAACCCTGTTAACAGAGAAGCAAACTAACTAATATTTGTACCATGGAAATTCAAAATTGTACTTTATTTTGTTGTAATATTGTAAAATCATTAGCATTTAGATCTGTTTATCGGTTTATCATTGAAGATATTATGTCAGCTTCATTTTGCCTCCAGTTTCCTCTATTGCAGAATTTTGAACATTCAGATGACATAGGATTTTAAAGGGTCTATTGTTTACTTTCAAACAACTGCAGATAGCACGCCTACTCATGCTAACAGTGGTGGTCACAAAGCAGTGCTTCTCTGGGTTGACTCTATGTTGACAGATTTTAATAATTTCATTTTATACAATTTGTGGTTAGTTACTTTTAAATGTTAAGACTGTAGGTAACACGGTGTGATTTTGTGATGCCAATGTATAGTCCAGGTTGTTTTTAGACTATGAGAGGTACTTGTAATCTCTCAGTCATCCAGGTGGATTTCATAGTGGTCCATGGTCCATACTAGTCTATTTAGTCTTATACTTGTTCTGATACAGCTCAAGATCATTCTAAAGATAATCAGGAAATGTTTCTGTCTTGTGAATGGGATATTACAATATTAGTTTTAGTATCGAATAGTATCCAATTTTTGATACGGTTCTATTGTCCCCTGGTTCAAAATTTCTCATTCATTTTTTTCATAGACTTTCCCAAAAAAACAACCAACCAAATACCTAATAATAACCTAATATTAACCCAATAATAGTCACTGCTGAGTCCTATAACTTGCCACAAATACACAAATAATGGATAATATTTACTGAATCACCTACACACAGGTAATTTTATGAAGAGAGAAAATGTAAAACATTGGATTCAAAATCAAAGATCATTAAACAGGGTAGAGCCCATTATAAGAAGGTGAGAATGAACCCCTTTCACTTGAATTGTAGTTTATATCTAATCAAACAGAAGATTGCATTAGACACCTACATGCACTAACAACTCATTATCACCTTAAACCTGATCAGCTCATGTGTCGCAGATGCTCGCTCTAATTATTCAGCAGTGCCAATGACATAGAGCTAAAGTCTAAATGCTCAGCTCCTGTGTCGACGCTAATGCTACTGCAGTTAATTCATTAGTCACCTTCACTGGAGCGGCCTGCGTGCGGAAAATAGCTCCAGTTTACCAAGGTGAGCGGAGCGTCTACACCAACCGCTCTCATTAGCTCAACCATCATAACGAAGGCAGTTAAAGAGCCATAAACACGCGGCGGGGGGTCCTTTATGGGCATGTACGGAGAAACCACTTTGAACTATAAGGACTTCCGATAAGTGCGTGGAAGGAGTCTAATGATCACACAATTAAATAAATAATACTGTGAAATAATACTGGGATGGCCTTGGATTTGCAGTACGTGTGTGGGTACTATACATCCGATGTCAAACTCCCTTAGTCCACTTCTTTGCACGGTCTATGGTACTGTCACATTTAAGACTGAAATCAGTGCATTCACTTTCACATTCAGGTTAAATTTTGAGGTTAGGGTAATAGTTATGAATGTAGATAGAATCAGTCACCAGGAAATAAAATGAAAGTCAATGTAATGCCCCCTAAAAAATAGAGAAATCCAACAACTGTGTAACTATATTTCTTCACATTTCTTTATTTCTCCTTACTATTACCTGATGAATGGGCAGAATTAATTAGATAGAAGTGCTGTGGTATTTTGAGACTAAGAGCTTTCCTTATAAATCTCAGGTGTGTCATAGCCTCCTCTGTTTACTCCCTATTCATTTGCAAATGCACACTTTACGACACATTACCTAAATGATCAGGTCGTGATGGTGGAGCTGGATCAAAAGGAACAGCATATACAGTATGAGCAGATGCAATCTTTGTAGTCACAGAGAATAAGACATAAGCTTCACACCTTCATACCAAACAGCACAAACAGAACATGGGCCATTATAACGAGCCGTGACGCCGCCCCCTCCTGGCAACACGCAGCGTCTTTTGATTTACGATTGGGCCGAACTGAGCACTGTACGGCGGCTCGGCATGGCTGATGTTTCCCCGGAGACACATTGCAATAAAATGAACTGCCATTGTTTTCCAGCAAAACCGTACAAATTGCCTCATCAAAGCCCCAACATGGGTCCTCCACCTCTAGCCATTAATCAGCAGGGAAACGTAGGCGACATAAAGCGAGTTTGCATTTAGCAGTGCCGAGGAGATCATCAGGTTGACATGTGTTGCTTTTTGCATCTTTGAGCCGAAAAGAACTAGAAAAGCTCCAATGTCCTTACCTTCCATGTTGGGTGTCGCTTATGGGTTGCTCCGGGTTTGACTGACAGCTCCAGTGATGGACAGGGTTAATCCTAGGCCTGCGAATCAAAGACACGGAGGTAAGTGCTCTCATTAAACATGTCCTTCCTCCTAATGTCATTGCTCTATGGAAATCTCAGCCTAAATATGGGGGAGATCCATAACTGAAGGCTCCCACTTTGAGTATAAATGAGTAGGGCTGTGGGCTGCATCCTAATGACCATGTTAACCTCAGATAACAAAGTTTCACTGCCATTTACTTTTCAAGGAGATACGGCTCACATTTTGAACCATTTCGGGCCAATTCAACTCTTTTCGTGATCTTGCATTAACACATTTTTAATAGGGTAAAGAGTTTAACTTTGAATAAATGACTGAATACCAATGACTACCAGAGACTGACCTATTTTTCATGGCCAACGATGATACAGATTTTTCTTTGTCTATACAGTGCACAGCTCTGTCAAACTATTACAAGAAAAACCTGCACCAGAGATTGTTAAGACTTTCACTACAGACCTGTTTCACTATAAAACTGTAAGAGCAGTGTTCCCACACTCTGGAAAATGCCCTGCTTGCAAAACAAAGCTTCATAGGCTTTATTTTGTCAGGTTTTCAGCTAAAATTCAGCCAGCCAAGTATGAGAAGACATGAAGTCAGTCTATACTGATACAAAAATGACTAAATACTAATACAAATACATCAAAAATCAGATATTAATCAAACTAGAATAGCTTTAGAAAGACCTTGAGCTGTGTCAGAACTAGTATAAGAGCACATAGACAACGCTCATGCACCACTATGGACTGAGGGTTTACACAGATGATAATATAAGAGAAAGTGCTACGATTTAAGGGTGAAAATCACATGCTATTGTCTAGTTATTCTGATTGTGGTATCAGAAGCGGTATTGAGTATCAAATCTACTTAGTATCAAAATTAAGTTTCAAGTTTTAGTATCGTGACAACACAAAAATTACTGTTGACGATTTGTTTTAGTGGCAGTGAAAGCCTGTACACAATCCAAGCCCATGCAAAGGCATGTGACAACAGCTCCCACAGCTCTTATACAACAGAGAGAAACAAACAAGATATTCCCCTGAGTGCCAGTGTGCGGCCAGTTAACCTGAAAACACAATGTTTGGCCCGCTAACAAATACAAGTTTCTCTAGAGCTGAGAAAGTCCCGGGAATGGTGAAGAACAACAGTGTAAGTGGAGTGCAATCTGTCTCTATTTCAAGGATAGATAGAGCACAGACAGAACAGACAATGGTCGAGATTTCTGCTAAATTATCCCCATTAATCTCTATACAAAACCATTTTATTGCAGGACTTTGAGCACATTTGCTCATATAAGTCAAGAACATAGTGGCTGCATTCTTGTGCTTGACATATTCAGAAGCAGGCGTGCGTGACAGATACGACAGCTCCAAGTATGCAAAGAAAGATCATGTGGATTATATTTATAGCTATTGTGTCGCTTTTTGAAACCTCGAGCCGGTCTTTTGATTAAACAATAAAGTGGCAAGGTCTGGCTCTTCCCCTCTCCTTCCAAATATATTCTCTCTGTGAACTGGTGCACTAAATCCTGCTGCCAATCCTGCTCCAATCCCCCTCAAAGCTCTGGTTCCCACACGCCTCCAAACACGCCGCTGTGAAACTAAGAGGCTACAGACAGGCTTGATTGCTGTCCATAATTACTGGGCTGTACTTGTTGCCCACAGAGAGTGCTCCTCCGTCCTCTGGACTTCTGGTCCTCTGGGACAGACCCCATCAGCCGACAGACTCGAGGTATCAGCCAGGGGAGATGGAAATAACAGTCATGTGATTGAAGAATTTCATACCTCAATAAGCACAGTTAGGTGTAAATTCAGGATGCTACTGGATATTTGTGCCAATATTGAACAATTTGATGGATCAGGTATCGGTTCCAAGATATTTGTTCAGTTAATATCCAATTTTGGTCTATAAACTGGTGTATTTAGACAATTTGTTGGTTGTACTATTGAATTTGTGTTTTTTCAAAGCTATTCTGTAATTATTTTAAAGGGCAGATATTACGGTATTTTCTGATTTATGTCATAATGTTGTTTCCTCATCGCAAACATACCTAGAATTGTTTTGTTTCGCTCATGTTTAACCCACAAAACCTGTATATTTAGCTTCTTAGGTTCTTCTCTCAAATGGAAAACACTCGGTTCCACCTTGTGATGTCATACAGTAATACAGGAAGTGCTCCATTGTGTTTTTAAGCTCCATGCTTAAAAACACACCTTCACTAGAATCGTTTGGATAATTTCAGTCCTGGAAGTGTCAATCTCCACTGACAAGTAAAACATTGTAATTAATTTATAACTACCACTACATGACATCACAAGGTAGAACAGAGCATTTTAAACTTTGGAGTTGTAAACAGACAGATAATAAAGGTTTACTCATGTGTGAATGAAAGAAAACACAACTCCAGGTATGTTTTTGGAGAGGGCACAGCATTCTAACATGGCTTAAACCTCACAAGAATTCATTTTGCATAATAATGCTGGACCTTTAATGGATGAAACAGTTGCACACATTTCCAGTCTCAGCTCTAAGGTTGGTAAATATTGGATATCAGTAGATACTTAAAACCAAAGTATCAGCATTGGTAATGGAAAAGGGAAAGCTGGATTGGTGCTTCCCTAATGTAAATGTATGGCCCATTTCTCAAAGCAGATGGTGACCTGCTGCACAAATGCGAGCTGAAAATGCAAAAGGCTCCATTATGATTGTATTGTATTGTATATGATTGTATGGAAATCCATCTGTCAAAAAGGCCTTTTTATCATTAGGATCTAAATGTTGCATTTGCCCCAAAACATCACTTCACAAGAAACCTTAGATCGAATCCTCAGACCAAGCTCTTAAGCATTGAACTCCGCACAATGCTGTTAGATGAAAACCAATTCAGTCACAAACATTAGTTGTGACCAGGGATAAAGCGGAGGCGTTTTTATTGCATTGGCGCGTAACAGTGTAAAGAGCATTATAAAGCCATACGCTGGAGATTAAGCCCGCTAATCTGATCTGAACAAGCGTGCTGTCATTGATTATTAAAGGCCAATCTATAATCCAAAAGCACACTGTGGGGAGGGGAGTTTCTAACAAGCCTCTACACACAGCCTGACACCGCCAATAACAGGTTTGGACGACATATTTGTAGGCCTGTCATTATTAGTGATGGGACAAAATCGTTCATTGTGATAAAAAGGGTAGACAATAATCATTTCATACAATTGTGATAGTGACAAACAAAAATAATCACCATTATAATCATGACACCAAATTTCATCCCATGCCTAGTCACCGTAATTACTATATTGAATATGTGTTAGATGGAACAATAAATTTATCATGTAAACACTTTCTTTGCACTACTGGGAAATTTTTGGTTATTTTTTTGTTAGAAGTTTTGTTTGAATATTCGAGCAGGAGAAGGTTGAATTAATAACTTGTCTATGGCTCATTACAAATGCAGCTCATGTTTTTTAACAATATTGTAGATTTAGAATAGTTTTTTGTGGTTTAAATTTGCTCTTGGGTTATTGTGTGAGTAGCATAATTTAGTTTCAGCATAATCATTTATCGTCTATAACTTCTACAGCAATATATTGTGCTTCAAATGTATTTTATCGTGACACGCCTGCATATTTACTTATATCCAGAAAGCCTTCCTCTTCTTATATGTGAGCCGTGACATTTGCAGACATAAAAAACTTGCCGTCACCTGGGGCCGCTGCACACAAACTAAAGGCTGCACAATCCAAATCGATTGAAGAGAAAAATAACTGCATCTGATTCTCTATGGAGCGGGGCTGAGTATTGTCTCTTTTGACATTAAAGCTTATCAGGGTTTGAATCCCCGCAAAGACAAAGTGCTCTTTTCACCTGCGCAAATGGGAGAGAAAGGCCAACATGGCATCATCGGAGGAGTCTCTCATTAATAATCTGCAGATGGAAAGCCTGCGTTGTAAGCGAGGTTTATGAAAGCTCCTTGCTTACATCCTGAGGAGATATACAAACGCAAATGGCCTGAGACGATTCTCAAAAAATCCTGGGTTTCCAGAAGACATCACAACATTCTATAAGCCAATCATTTTTAATACAAATGGGAGGCAAGGAAAATAGATATTGTTAAAGGCTTATTGTGTAATGTAATTTTTCTAGTGGAAGGTCTGTCAGTGGTCCTGGAGATGTCATTGCTTTGTCTGGAATGGTTCATAGTATGGTGTTTCACTTTCTATCTTCTTGGAGACCAAAACAGATCACTATACAAGTCATATCTGTGAAGACGCAACCCTGCTCACTGTTAAAATCCCTGGTTTTGAGCTGTAAAGCCACCTGTAACTGCATAAATATATGGTAAAGTCACCAAACCAGTAAATAATAATGGTTCAACATTTGTAAATATACTTTTTGGATATTTCATGACAAAATACAATGTTATCCAAAGGCAAATTTGGATCTTGCCCCCCATCTGTGAGTATGACATCATCACAGACTCTGAAAACCACCAATAGCTGTCAGAGAGAAGTGTCTGCGGGGAGAGCAGGACAGGCCCGGAGTGGCTCTTTAACACAAAATTACTCAGGTGAAAATGACAGCCACGCTACTAAAAACGCATTAATTCCAAAAGGGGCTGAATCTCCTGACAGAATTAATATGACACTATTTTTCTCATTTTTTCCAACTCCATACTGCAGTGTGTTGGAACAAAAGACAAGCGGTTGGTGCCAAAATCCCATTCTTGGCTCGTCTCAGCCCTCCAGACACCTGTACCGTCGGCGCTGCAGAACAATCCTGGCCTTTTCATTGCTTCTAAAATCATTTGTCGTCAGCTGGATGCCAAGCCAGATGACTCCCCTCGAGTTTCCCTCTCTACGCTGTGGGACAGATTAAGCTAACCGCAATTACAGCAAAACAGCGATGGGGGAAGCGTCCTTATCATTTGTTGCGGACCTCAGCTAACCCCTCGACTAGTTATCTGTGCACCTGGTGTGTGTCCCTAGTGGGCTGCCGTACTTTACTCAATTAGTGTGGCTCCTGCTCTGCACCTGGGCCTCCCCATTCACTGGCTGGGCTTTGGCCTTTAGCTTAATGAAGATGGCAAACCTCCAACAGCTAGACCACGACAATCCTTTTATCCTCGAGTTGTCACTTGTGATCTCTCTGCGTGCTCAGACTTTCTCTTATGGAAAATAGACACTTTGAATGACTCTTGTGGCGCACTGAAACACAAGATCATGCTGTGAATAGTAGTGTGATGGCAGGTGCTGAGGGGAAGACAGAGCAGGAGGCGTTTCAATTGAATGTGAGAGACAGCGCTGTTATACTATGCACCCTTTAACATTTTAAAAACACTCTTGGGTGACCTGCGCTACCTGACTCCTTCACACGTCTCAGCCCCCCCACGTAGACTGTAACTTACCCCTGCGCTGTTTATCGGCAGCACAGGGGCCGTGAAATTGAGGCGGGAGGTGCAGATAACCCCATCCAGCCCCAGTGGATGAATGTGGTTTGGGCTTGACAAGAGAGAGAGCCGGAGGGGATTTATGAGAGAGAAGGAGTTGACGTGCACTCAGGCCAGACACAGTTTTAAAGCCCTGTACTTTAAGTGGAAATACACCCGTGCTATTTGTTTTGTGCTGACATAGAAAGTGCACTCGTTTTTCGTTAGGTAAAAAAGAAAAAGTCAGATAAAGTCTGCTGTCGAAATATGGCTTCTACAAATGTTTATGCATGAACAAAATACATAAAAGTGAGCATGTGTTTGACTGATACGCAGTTATAGCAGCTATCTTCCCATATTAAAAAAAGAGTTTTCTATGTATAAATTGTGTATTTTCTACTGGATAAACATTTTCCAGTACATCACCCGGCTTTTCATAATGCTTTATGTGAAAAGCCATGTTTCAAAATAACAGCAAATACTAAGGCTAGGTATTCCAAGTCCAAGTATTCATATTGGGAAATAACAGAGAAAGCACAAAGAGCCCAGTAAAAACGCACCGGTGCTCCATAAAACAGCAGGTGACACTTAACTACTGGAAGCAGCAAGGGAGAAAGGAGAAGGGGAGAGGGACGAAAGAGAGGAGAGGGAGAAAAATGAACAAGGAACAATGGAGAGGGCAAAGCAGTCAGACCACAGCAAAGAAAAAGGGGAAGTAAAAAGAACAAATCAATATAAACTAAAGGTTGGGTTAAATATTTGATTGAGCTCTCAAGGAAATGAAAGAAAAGTTAGTAACATAGTCGCCTGCTGAGAATAGGCTAAAGGTGCCATATCAACTCAAAAAAAAAAAAATAGTTCTTTTAATCTACTTTTTCTAGTCCCACTGAGCCTGCTATGTGGCCTTTTTGTCTGCTGTTTCTTTTTAAAAAATATCCCCCAGTAGTCTCTTATTATTGCTGGAGTTACACAGGACTTTTATTTCAGTAGTTAATCTTCTAAAGTCTTTTTTCTATGAAGCCCCCTCATGCATGAACCAGAGACGTACCGGACCCCCTGCAGCCCCACAAATACATAATTTGAAAAACTGACTGCTAACAAGCACTTCAGATAAATAAACAGTAAATAGGATGTTTTTGTTCCCATCCGATCACGATAATTACTATATCCACTTAGCCATAGCCTTGAGACCATGTATTTTTGGTCACAATATTTATAGCTTGTACATTTTCTTTGCAATAATGTTGAGATTTTTATTTTATTGTCGTTGTACTATGATTAGATTGGAGCTGTAGAGGGTTGAATAAGTAACTTATTTGGCTAATTATTTCTTAATTCTGCAATCTGTTTATTTAAAAAAAAAAAAAATTAGTGGGATAATCCTGCTTTATTGTTATTATGTCAGTGGCCTAAAGGACTTTCGTTTATTGATATATTTCTCTGCAGCAATATATTGTGCTTCAAATTTGTTATTGTGACATGCCTGTCCGTTCTCCAATAATTTGTTCGCCATTTTTGCCATTTTATTATTTTGTTTGCACAAATGAGTTTGACGACCTGCAGCTTTTGGGACCTCCCTGAGAGAGACCCTGCCCCCAGGAAGAAAGCACTGATCTGTCCCATGAAATGTTTATACAGTAACTCTGCCATACTGCTTGAGTCTGTTTGAAGAGTATGTGAAAAGAGTGTGCTTTAGAAGTTGAGGTTTAAGGTTGGGGGGGGTCATCTGGGACCCTGATACCCGGCTCTCTGTGTGTTATCATAGCAGCCTGGCAGTTCTCATCAGCATTCACTCTGGGGAGCACCTGCTGGTGAGGTGGAGGCTCCAGCAGTTATTGGATTGCTAATCTCTTCCTGGGAGGCCTCTTGAGCTGGCCGGGCGGATGAGGCTGAGAAAGGCAATATGTCGAGTTGGGCGAGCAGGGTGATGATAAACTTGAGTGAGATGGGTGCAGGGCTGTGAGTGAACGAGGAGTCTATATAGAACAGTGTCTGACTCACCCAGACACGCCTGAATCATGATTTCCTCCACGCTGCCATAGACTTATTGCTTTTATTTGAAGACGGCTCCGACTTTCTCCTTCAATAGATCATAGGAGTCGATAAGCAGCAGGAGTCGAGGGTGCAGGGCTGATGGGATGTGGTTGGGTTGGGGTGAATTCGTCATGTGTGCAGTTAAGTTTCTCATAGCTTCAGCTGATCACCGAAGCCCTGATTGCTGCTTTAATGATGATGAATCGGTCGGAAATGGTAGGACCGGTGCCACAGATGTGCTGATGGAAACCTCCAATAACTCTCCATCACTGGACCTTTCTGCTGTGTTCAGGCGCCCTGTCATCGCGCGGAAATCTCAGCGTCAGCATCGGAGCCGAACATTAACAGGCAATTAGGAGCTACATGCACATAATATGGCCCGAGGGTGGAGACTAATTTCTCTATGACATGTGCGTGTAGTGTTTAAGCGTATGACCACATCTGTAGCAACATTGTGCAATGCAAAGCTGATGTGAGCTCCAGTGACCACACAAGCACAAACGGCTCGGATTAAAGAGGACAAGCTTCCAACATAAATTAGACTCAGAAATCTTCTTTGCCCTCTGCTCTCCATATTTTAGTTTTGAAATATGGGGCTTTCCAAATGATCACAGTATCCAACTCCACACACAACACCAGTCTGACAAATCATAAATAATGTGAGTTTTCTTAAAGTTTTTTCTGAGTTGACTTTCTCCCCTCTGAAGATTTAACAGGAGGTCCAGAGCAGGGCAGAAGTTGTAACATCTATCAGCGCTGCTTTTAACGTGATGAACGATTCGTAGGGCTTTTCATCATCAGAGCTGAACAAACGAGCGGTAAATTGTAGCAACAGCCATTAAAATCTTGGGCGCGTCTCTCTCTTTGGCATGCAGGGGACAGCTGGGAGCTCGGCTTTGAACCTGCTGGACCAGTGCGGGCGTGTCCATAGGCAACACAGGAAAATATTCTGTGAGCTGAGTCCAAGAGACATTGGCAGTCTCTGTGTTATACCATTTACATCATCACAACCCACAGTATATATGATTGTAGGGGACTAAAATATCCTTGGTCAACATAAGACACGTCCAGTGCTTTGATTAAAAGAGGGACTAACCCCTTCATAGAATACATGAATCATAAACTTAAAGCACAGACAGTTTCCAAATGTCCCTTGCTCTTAAGAGATCGCCCAACATCATTGAAGGACAGGTCAAATGCAGAGAAATCGCTTTTTTGTTTTGCTATTGCTTGTGACCTTTCCAAAAAATGTCATGAAATCCGATGAGTTTTCCTGAGTTCTTCTGACCAGGAAAACTAAAGATTAACGATGAGGGTAATAATATGGATCAAGGCTCTTTGTGGGGATGACGCAGCAATAAAAGCGCTGATGTCATGAGTTGGCAGCAGGTTGTCAGAGGAGTAAAGGTCGTGGGTGCAGCTCATGTGGGACGAGACTGGCAGCGGGCTATGAAACCCCACATCTGAGTATTAGCGATGCGTTTTAGAGCCTGTGGGCACCCAATCAGCACCCAGCATTCCCAAAACCCCAAACGCCCCGGTATTGTGCGCATAAATCAGCCAAATGAACACAAAGCGGCGTTTCCAGCAGACAGCCTTTGTTCCACCTCGCTGCAGTGCATCCTTGTTTGCTGCTTTCAGGTGCAGTTAAGATCCTCATTACAGGAGTTTCGGGAAAAGCCTGCTGTAAAATGGGCTCTGTCTCATTAGGAGATGAATCACGGCCATAATGGGGGGGCTTATCTGTAATAATCTGTGGATATAGACAGGGGAGCGGTCAATTAAACCAAACACAAGCTCAAACTTTGGAAAACTTCTCCCAGACGATTGCAAACAGAGTAAATGTTATCCTGAATATTAATGAATGTCCTGGTGGCTGGTGTTGATTAAATATGGAAGATCCTCCTGCAGATGTAATCAAGTGCGTAGTGAAAAATGCATGGGCTCCACATATTAGAGAGAGAGAGGAACTTTTCCAGTGCGGCCGATGTGATAAGACAGACACTTTACGTTGCCATCTACGCGATAAGAGCCTCGTGAAAGCTCCACACATTCAGACAGTCATTTATCATAATCCTGTCAACGAGCGTGTACGCAATCAAAAGCAATAGGCATAGAGGATTCAATTTACAAAATATTTACAAGGAGAGGGCTGTCTGGGGTGCTCAGGCGACGGAAAATAGGCCCGCTGAATAAACATGCTGCAAGAAATGATTAGAGCAAACAGGGCTCCCATGTATTTGCCTCCATCCCTCCAGCGCCTTGTTGGCTGCTCAAGGGGAAAAATTATTTGTTGTACCCCCAGGACCCGAGCAGGGAGCAGCCAGACGGATAAACCACTGGTGGAAGCTATGTGGCTGCTCCCAGATACATGGAGCGTTTGAGGTGACACACATTTTAATAGGGCTATGATGGAAGACTGGCTATTAGAAGTGTTGTTTGACCTTTACAGCAACTACACTCACTAAAGAAAAAGTCAGATGATAAATCTAACCAAACTTTCCAAAAATGTAAAACTTTTGCTATGCTGTTTTTGTGCTTAAAATAGCAACAGTCCAGTGTCAGCCTAAAAGCCATCATTCCGTACAACATATTCTGGGGTGATTTTGTATCATTTCGTGCCTTCTCCATGAGCCATTTGGTGCAATTTCTGCCGCTGGCCGTAGTTACACTAATCCGTGTGACGAAAATGGGTCACGCAAGAGAGAAGGTACGGCCCTATGACAGATTTGTTTCCCCAGGTTGAAGGACGTGAAGGAAATGAATGCTGTTCAGGATTTGGGAGATGTATTTTCAGGGGAACGCTGACGTCTGTATTTCAATTGATTTCTTCATCGGGCTAAATTGCAAGCGTGTCTTTATTAAATCTATCAAAAGATTCTAATCAAAAAAGTTGAGATGATATCTTCCAACTCCATCTGTCCATTTCATTTCCTGCGCGCTCTGCAGATCCTTATGCTGAAGTGGTAAAATAAATGAGATCCAGTATGCAGTTGGTTTGGGCTTTTGAACGTTCGGGGGAGTGATTCATCCGGTTTGTAAGCCTCAATATTCAAAGCCAAAAGGATAAAAAGAACAAAAAAAAACACTTGTTAATATGAGATGTGGCCACAGATCCCTGGAGCTGGATATCTTTTTGTCCACAGTATATTTTGCCAAAAAAAAAAAAAGGAAAAAAAAGAAATCTTGGTCGACTGAACCTTTATGATCTGGCCATGTATCTGATCCAAACAGCACCCACAAGATTACAACCCCAATTTATGCATCAAAGTACTAGAAATATGTAAAAAGCAGATTCAAGATTCATTATTCATTCTGCCACTGGTTCTGCTGATGTCCCACATAAATCCTTATAATCTAATAAAATAACTAATCAACAAATACAAATTTAGCTTGACTAAAATATGACTGACTAGTAAATTGACTAAAGGACTACAGACTACAGCTGCTCCTGGTCCTGTGATCCTGGATCTTACCTGGCTCACGGCTGTTCTGGGACAGAGGGTTTGGTCCTGAGTGGGTCTGTCTCTGTGTGGGGCCTGTCTGCACTCATCTAAATCAAACTCAAACATCTGTTGATCCTGGCGCTGCTCATCTAAGTTAAATATTGAGAAGACTTGGCACCACATAAGTCCACCGTATGTTTGTGTGCTTTTCATGAGTTGGAGACACTTAACAAGACCTACTGGGATGACGGAGCGGCGAATGAAATCTGCTCGCCCTCAAAATCAATTTGGTACACATCATTTTTGAGAAGCAAATGTCAGATTTACATAGAGGTCTCAGATGGGAAGAGGAGCTTAAACAGGCATCATGTGAATCAGAGATCGCAGAAATAATTGGTTAGAGAAGATTAATGATGTTGCTATGTGTTTGTGAGCTCAGAACAGTGGCGGCTCTATAATTAGGCTTAAGAGTGGAACATGGCGCTGCTCAGAGGGGCAAACGTCCACTGAGGGAAGAGAGCTCACGGAGTAGATGTGATTGAAATCAACTGTGCAAAAGACAAGTTATTAATATCATCTCCAGCCTGGCCTCTAAAACAGCCGAAATGTTTTCTCTGAGCCGAATCTGAGCAGTTTGATTCATTTAAAACAATACAAACAGCAGGAAGTAGACTTATTCTCCCACTGCTCCCAAAAACTGAAGTGGACTAATCTGAGGAAGAGCAGAGGCACCGCACCAGCCTGTGTAAATAAAAACTGTAGGGGGCCACAACAGATAGGCTCCAAAAGCAATTATTCAGCACAAAAGAAGAATAATACATCAAACCTGAGGTAAACTAAACACACTATTACAAAAGTATAGGGAGTGCGCCATTGTCCTCAACATAAATTCCATCAATTATTCCTACAGTACAAACTATAAAAGACTATTTCGTTCAAACTGTGGTGTACAAGGCTCCCTGAAGTTTGAATATTTGTCTATTAATGTTTGTGTGAATGAGTTATTCATTATTTGAAACTACCTGGTTTAATCTTTTTCTGTACCCAGTAATATAAAAGACTCTTTAATTAGACAGTAGAATGTCATTTTCAACATCAAAAATATTTTTTGCCTTCTTTTATATTATCATTCAAGTGAGTATCTAGTTTTGATTCTAGTTTTTGTACCAATTATTATTATTATATTATCTGATTTTCGATACTTTTGCCAACCTACTGGAGAGGTTCTTGCACAGATAAAATGTGTTTAAAATGCCCTGCGGAGAATCACGCAAACAGCTTTTTTCCATTGGCGTTTGTATTGAGGTGCAGATGGTGTTGAATGTGTTTTACAGGCCACACAGCTTCCAAATACACTCTGCTTAATCCAGGACAAGTTTCAATTCTAAGACTCCAAATGAAAGTGACGTGGTATCCATGGGGCGTGCGAGATAAGGCACACGCTCACTCTCTCTTTTCTCCACTGTAGATGACGGGCCACACGTGCACGCCGCCACACCGCCACGCCTGTGTATGACCAGAGCAATGAAAATCCAATCATCTCTGTGACCCAGGGGGAACCGAAAGACATCATGAGTCACAGCGGCCAGCACGGGCACCAGGGGAGTCCCATCATCAGAACCCAATTAAAAGAAGCAGGGCGCGGAGACTTGGGCTGCGCTCATACCATGCCAAGTATTCGCCATTACAGGGGCGTAGAGGACAGGAGGGTCTGCTACATCCAACATACGCTGTTATGTTTCTAATATCATTAGGCCTGTCATCATGATAGCAGTGTGAGAAAATATAGACGATAAACGATAATATTGAAACTATGCCACTCATACAAAATCCAAGAGCAGATTTGAACCACAACAACTATTCTAAATCTACAATATTGTTAAATAATAATGAACCACAATAAATAAACAGCAGAATGAAACACTTAAGTAGTTATTTTGGATATGTAATGAGTCATAGAAGTTATTAATTGAACCTTTTACCACTCAAATTGTATCATATAGGCCAAAAAATAACAATAAATTTTACAGTAGTGCAATTAAAGTGTACACACGATACATAATGATCCCCAAAATTATTGCCCCATCTGTCATATCATATCATCTCAAGTCGATATAGTAATTATTGTGATGCAGAGAAGAGAAAAGTCTGCTTCATACAACATACACTGCTACACTACTGTTATCATTGCCCCCATAAAAGCAGCTTCATATTAATGCACTGGACAGAGTTTTGCCTGGTACTAGTGGGAAAACTGCCACAACACACGACTGCCATGCCTGGAGTAACAGAACAGAAGGCATATGGTACAGTAGTCCAAGAAAACTGGAACAGCCATGTGTTTGCACAATCCTGCCAAAGCGTCAAGAAGCAGATCACTGTCCCACACTCATTATCACTGGGCAAAGTGTGAGGGCCGCCAATGAAAAGATGGTTTTCAATTCTTTTGTGCTAATCTCCTATGTAAACTGCTTGAATGTGTTTATTTGTGTGTGTGCGCGCGTGTGTGATGTTTGGAGTTTAACATCTCATCTGTCACTTGGCCTGCAAATCTGAGCTCATGTGAGACAACAAGATTATCATATGATCCAATGAAAGGTGTAGGGACATGATCTGTACACATCACACAGAGCGGGCTTCTGCAGTCTGCTGCTCAGCGAGATGAAGGGAGAGGGGGACAAGAGAGAGATGGAAAGCAGATAGAGAGAGGAGTAGAGAGAGAGAGAGTGGGGCAAAAGAAGAGGGATCAATGGGGAGTGTATAATTAACAGAGAAGGAGAGAGAGAGGGAGAGGGTGACGAAGGGATTGAAGAGGATGGATAAATGGAGAGAGTTAAGGGTTAAGAGGGAAAGTAAAGAGAGTGAGAGGGGAGTGGGGCAGAAAACAGGGCATATGGGGAGAGAAAGGGAGATGAAAGTTAGAGGAAAAAAGGAGAGAGGAGGTGCAGGACTAAACAAAAGTGAGGATGTATGGGAGAGAGGAGAAGAAGAGACAGGAGAGAGCAAACAGAGAGCAACGAGCGCAAAAGAAAACAGAGAGCACAGCACAGGGTATAGAGAGATCAGGAATAGGAGATAGGCTTGTCACAATAACACATTTTGAAGATCGATACATTGTTGAAGTAAATATAGACGATAAATGATAATACTGAAACAATTTTTTGCCAGACACAAAAACCCAAAAGCAGATTACATACAATTAAATACATACATTAAACACAATTTAAAGCTGCAATAAATAAACATCAAAAACTCTATAGTATTTAGTTTACATCTGTATTTAGTCACAGAAGCTATAAATTCAACCTTAGATATTATCATACACCCAAAAGAAACAACAAAAAAAGAAACTGTACACAGAATAAATATTGCCCCCAAAAAATATTGTCCCAGCTTTCATATATTACTTGATAAGTCGATATAGTAATTATCGTGACAGGCCTAGTGGGAGAGAAGAGAGACAGAGACACATATAAATAGACGGAGGAGAGAAATAAGAGGAGGACAAAAAATAGGAGATTGAGAGGGGAGAGAGAGAAAAAGGAGAAAGACGAACAGATATTCAGGAGAGAGAAAGAGAAATAGCAGAGCAGCGTGGGTCAGAGCACATCAAACCAGCCTTTAGCTCCCTCAGAGAAAGTCCACAGCTGATAAAGATGGCCGCCCTGTGACTCCTCCTATACAGTATGTAATTACAGTGTGCAACGCAGACTCTCATAAACTCCAATGTTTAGTGAATGATGAGCAGTTAGCCAGAAAGCATTAATTGCAGATGAAAACAGCCACTGTGCAAGGCCATCCTCCCGTGGCTTTTTGTGTTGCTACAAAATTAAATAACACAACCATCAATTATTATGAAAAGGGTCAAGTGAACCACAGTAATGATCTGATCCCAAGAGGGAAATTATCTTGGCAACAACAGAGGATGCACAGTAAATACAGTAGAAGTAAGTATGGATGTCTTAATGATATGCTGTCCCATGTGTGTAGTTGAACCAACCTTTAGTTAAGTATAGTGTCCAGACATGTCAGTAACAGCATGCATGATGGACCATGAACATCTGAGATTGCGGTCACGCCCCTCACCTTCAGGCCAAATTGGTATCTCTGCTCCCTCCAAGATAGAAATGTTCCAACGAGTGACTGAAGACTACATGTTTGATAGGCCTGTCACGATACATTTTGTATAAACTTACCAATCAATATATGCTAGGTGGAACTATGTTTTGGGGGGTCAATATTTATCGTGTGTATATTTTCTTTGCATTCATCTAAAATGTATAGTTATTTTGTGACCTTATGATAAGATTTGAGCTGTAGAAGGTTGCATGTTTAACTTTTATGAACTAAAGTGTTTCATTCTTTATTTATCGCAACTCAAGATGTTTTAACAATATTGTAGATGTAGAATAGTTTTTATGATTTAAATATAATCTTGTGTTATTGTGTCAGTAGCATTTAAATATTATTGTTTATCATCTATATTTACTTCAACAATATTTCACATTTCGATATTTGTTATCGTGACAGGCCTACCAGCAGGCATGTTTGACAAATACTGAAACTGACCAAAGGTAAAAATCTCATTTCGACACTCAAACTTGAGCTTTCTAAACATAGTTTCTGACATGAAAAAATAACCGTGACATTTGACAAGCTAAGCTGTAGTAGAAGGGGCAAAAAAAGCTTTCCCCGGGGGCACCCAAATGCCAGGAACAAAATGACAGATTTTCCTGTTAAATTGTGTTGACAAGAAAAGCTAGGGTACAGGAGAGAGCGCATTGGAATGGAGAACAAGTTAATAAGCTGGTTTGTAATATAATTTTCCAATGTGCTCTTTACAAATGCCATTCATCAACGTCACGCTCAGTTCATCATGGCGTGGGGAGGCCAGGTACCAGCGCAAATCGAATTCCCATCACTTCCAGGACAAAAATATGATGTAATTAAAGAGAATGGGCTTCACGCTTCGGGGCTTTCACACTGATTCATTTGGGGCTAAAAACCCTCCATTTTGTATGTGGCGTGGCTGATTATGTTAGCGGAGATCGATGGCACGCTACAATGACACCTGGGATGCTTTCACACAAACCTCCCCGAGAGGAATAGAAGAGTTAAACCTGAGCCCATTAGACGCACACTTGGGGCTAGCTTTCCCCACAGCATGTCAATAACATAGTTTACTACAGTGCACCTAAGAAGCCCCTTTATACAGAGAACGCCTGTGATGAGAGAAGGGTCGGACACACTTTGATAATAGCTTTTGCCTAGACCACTTTGTAAAAAAAGGCAGGGCCATCATTGATTTTTCAGACATCAGAAGCGAACAAATTCTACAGGGGATCTTTGTGCAGCAGTTACATTGATTCACAATCAGGGTCATAATTGTTTGGGAAAGGAAACAGTGGGGTGCTGTGTAAGGAAAACATTGGAGACAGTTTGGCTGGTCTTGTCCACTTTAAAATCCTTTAGTATTGAGCCAGCAAAAGGCATACAAAGAAACAAATAACTAAGATGTCATTACTACTCGGTGCACAGTGTAACATTTCTAGCGGAGCGTATACCACCTGCATGTCTCTATGACGATGTTATTGCTTTGCCTAGAAAAATCCACTGTATGGCATTAAACCGCAGGCCCATCCACAGAAATGCCCCTGAATCCCTGGGGCCCTTTGTCCCCTCCTATCGACTCCCTGGTTAAACTTATATATCTCCATGGAGACAGACAGGTGGTGCAATAAAAACACCTGTAATTAAATAAATACAAGACAATATCAGTTTAATGCCATGCTGTGCAACATTCCAGGCAAAACAATAAGAACAGCATTATATAATAGCAGCAGGTGGTAGATCCTCCCCCATCAAAAAAAGAAAACCAACAACAAAAAACTACGTAATGCACATTTGACCAAAAAAAAAGGAAGATATGATCCATGTTCATCCTGTACTCAGTATGTCTACAATGCCTTACCCAGACTCTAAATAAACTTTGCCAGTTCCATTCTGTTATGTTATTTCACATTAACGTCTATGCGTTTTTTTTTTATTTCCACGAATGAGCTCCTCCTCGTGACTTAAGCATATTTTCTCTTTTTGTTTAAAATGTCTATGCAATTACCCCTGTCCTGCCACTGAACAATAACTCACATCGACAGGTGATGTACCGAGCTAACCCTTTAAATAAGATCAATACAAACAGAATTAGTATGGCTGACCAGCCTTGACCCACTGATGTCATATCCAGTATAATTTATAAAGTAGGAAATAAGTGATTTTAAAAGCAAGCACACATCTTTTCTGATACTGTTGTAATGACAGTAATAGTTACCACCAGATGGATCGGTGATTCAATAAATCTAAGTGGTTGGCTGTTGCACCTAAAGAGCAATAGCCTAAATGTATCCCACCTTATGGCCAGGAGTAAACAAATTATAATGCTATAATGGAGTAACTATTACGTCTCCTACAATCATTGAGACCCCATTGGAGACTGCAGCCCTCACTGGTTGTAACTGAAAGTACCATCACCAAATTTCAAGTGAACAAGGCTCCCATTGAAGCTGATCATCTCCTTAATTGACAAAAAAACACACTGTATTCCGTGTCAGCCAGTCGAGATGAATCGGTCACATTATTATTCACTGTCTGGTCTCGTGCCAACTCCGGGGCTTAAATGAGTCGATTTTGGCAGGGGTCGCGCGTAATAACGACCTATGACTGGGCTGTGGAAAGAGCGAAGGCAAGTGGGAATGAGACAAAAGAGACGAGATTTTCACTTCCTTTCAACTCCACGAAACAATGTGAACAAGTATTGACAGCGGAGGACTTGAAGGAGCCGTGCGTAATTCTGGGATGAGCGCGGCAGGGGGTGGACGCGGCGGGATTCGCGTTTCAAAGCGGAGCCAGGCGAGATCTTTACGAATGGATTTCTTGCGCGCTTGGGCACAATGTTCACAGCGAGCCAAGACACTGGACATGAATTGTTGTTATGACCTTTGACTACAAGGTAAAATCCCATTGAGCGGCGTGCCATTGAGGGCTATATACTTGCTATCTAATTGTGACTGTCCCCTGCGCTTGCGGCAGGCGGGCACACGGACGGGCAGAAGCGGTGCAATGTTTGACAGAGTGATAAAGCACGCCGCGCTGACCCTCATCCCTTTATGCAATAAAACAGAGGGCTGATGGATTTCACTAGTTCATGTTTAGTGACACGGGATTAGCAAGCCAGATTAATCACTGTGCTTGATACCAGCCCGCAAAGTGCACAATGCTCTCAAGTGCTTATGTGGATTTATTTGGCCGCTTTCCCTTTTCTCTTTTTTTCTACTAAACATAAATGTATGCTAATAAACACACGCGCGCGGATTTGAGCTACATGTTGCTAGCTTGGAAAGACCACGTTCATAGTCACGCATGCACGAAAAAGTAGGGAAAAAAATCAAAATCAAAGTGTTAAAACGTGACAAGATTAATAACAGCACAACACAACACAACCAATGCAAACGTTTAACAAGAAATTTCCAGGATTAGCGCAACATATTTAAGCAAATGGATGAAATGAAAAACGAAGCTACTTATTGAACTATGATATATCCGTTAAAGCGCACGAGACAACCAGCTGCGTCTAATTAGCGCATTAAAACAAATATAATAAATAAAATAAAAATACGACATTGTTAGGATTTCTCAACACCTACTTGTTTTGTTGGTTTTTTTATCCTCTCCGGTAGCAGGGATGTAACTTCTTGAGAAAGACGTGGCTCGTCCGCTCCGCACGACGTGAATTCTCCTCTGACCGCGCCGCGTCTAGGCTGAAAGGAGCGCGCGGGAGGAGAGCGCGTGGAGGA
>KN513817.1:54926-76133 GCA_000787155.1 Scartelaos histophorus
TTCTGTATGATCACGGATATTATCAAGTGTCTGCGTTTCAAACAGCCAAGTGCACGTTTTGACATCGCCCTTTTGTACTTCCACGTCTGTCTCACTCTTTTCTACTTTTTCATATAACACATCCATTGGCTGAGTCTCAAAAAGCCATCTACAGGTTTTAACATCCCCTCTCTCAATATGAATTTCTTCTTTAGTTTTATGCTCTTCATCTTCAAATTTCAGAGTATCCAGAGCCTGCGTCTCAAATAACCACTTAGCGGTTTTCACATCCCCTGACTGAATTTCCTCTTTTGAAATGCCTTTTATAATCTGAAATTTGTTAATACTTTCATCAAATTCGTCAATAGGCCGGGTTTCAAACATCCATCTGCAGCTCCGCACATCTCCTTTCACAATCTCCTCACGCCTCACAGTTTTCACCTCGTGATAATGGCCAGCGCTGTCCTGCATCGCATACATAGGAGTTGATTCAAAGAGCACTTTGTTAGATTTGACTGATCCACTTGTGACGCCTTCGACTTGGATTCTTTGTGTACCTTCACATTTACTTAAATCCATAGTTTCAAACCTTTCTTTAAAGTTGCTCACATCTCCCTTGTCGAGAGCCTCAATATTCACGGTCCGCGTGATCTCCTTCTTGTCCTCTCGTATACTCTCTAGAGGCTGACTTTCAAACATCCATCTTTGATGTCTCACGTCACCTTTCTCTTCCTCTGAGGCTACCATTTTCTTCAGTTTCCCCACTTCCTGCAGTTCCTTGAGATTTTCCATAGGGACAGTTTCAAACAGATATTTTGCTGATTGAACATCTCCTCCAACAATCTCTTCAGATGGTAGTGGCCTAGCGTTGGTGTTATCTTTCAGAGTGTCCATAGGCTGTGTCTCAAACACCTCACAGTGCCTCCTCACATCAGCACCAATTATTTCCTCCCTTTGTGTCTTTGAACTCTCCCATTCCTCGTCCTTAATTGAATCTAGTGTCTTTGTTTCAAACAGCCATCTTCCTTTATTAACACCCCCTTGGATGTTGTCCTCCATAGAAATACCACAGATAAGCTTGACCTTGGTTGGGTCCTTGTTGATCATGTCTATTGGTTGTGTCTCAAACATCCAACGTGAGGTCTTCACATCTCCCTTCTCTGTCTCTTCACGGCGTATAGTAGTAATCTGGAGCATCTCCCCGGACTCTCCTCTGATCACACACATGGGCAAAGTTTCAAACCTTCGAGTGGTGGTCTTGACGTCCCCTTTAATCTCTTCCAGCTCCGATTTAAGATTGAGAAAGTGGCTCTCTTCTATAGTTTCAGTTCTACCAAGAGAATCCAAATGCTGTGTTTCAAATAGATATCTCGCTGTCTTCACATCTCCTCCTGTAATATCTTTAGTTATCATACCATCTGTCTCAACCTCGTCTTCCTGATAGATTTTGTTCAGATAGTCGAGTGGCTGGGTCTCAAAAAGCCAAGTAGCAGTGCGTACGTCACCTCTTGCAAGATCCCCATTTTTCTCTGTTAGCTCGTTTGATTCAGTCGTCTCATTCCCAAGAGAATCTATTGGCTGCGTTTCAAACATCCAAGCTGTTAATCTGACATCCTTACCAGAAATAATTTCCTGTTGAGTTATATTTCTTTCATTTTCATCAGGCGTGTCATCTTTTATTGTATCCAGTGGTTGATTTTCAAACAACCAGCGTCTATTCTGCACTTCCCCCTTGAGAATTTCGTCCCACTCCACAGACTCTCTGTCTGGGCTAGAGCACTCACTGTTGCCCTCATATTCAAACTTATAACAGGCCTGCTGGACATCCCCTGCTACTTCTCCACTCTCCAAATGCTGCCTCTCCGCCTCAGTGAGCTGGCTCAAGAAGTCAACCTCTAGATTCTTGCGGACATCCGGGTTAATGTGCTTGTAAATCCGCTTTAACTCGGCCATGCTCTTCTGTTTAAAATGCAACTCTTTAATTGCTTTATTTTGTGAGGTCTGCTTACTGGACTCCACAGAAACCTGCTGAAAGTTAGGAGGAGGGGGTGGGGGGAAACTGTCCTCTCCCTCAAATGTCGCAGATGAAGTTTTGACATTGGAAGAAGACTCACAGCTTGTCATAACTGCTGCTTCAGTAGAGTGTTTAACTGGAGCCCATTGAAACTGGTTTAAATCCACATCAACCTGTAGATTATGTAAAAAAAAGGAAAAGAGAAGAGTAAAATGTGTCAAGCCTACAAAACAAATATTAAGTTATTTGCAAAATACAGTAAAATGAAACCCCCACGCAGCAGCCAAGTCTATGCAGTAAACCACAGTACAACATAATATCAGAGGCTCCCTCGCACTTCTTCATAGAAAAGACAACAAAGGATTAAAATAATGTTTGTAATTTCCTTGGTGTAGTTAAAACTTCCAACCATAAAAGCGTATAATGAAATCTTGTCTTTATTATGTACTTTGGTAAAAGGAAATGAAAAGTAAGCAGACGGCACATTATGTCCTTTAACCATCTGTTTAATAATGTGTGGCTTAGCAAGAAACACAGGTATTTTCAAAACTCATTTATTTCCGCATCAATGGCATGAATGATTTCTGAATTTATGAAATGAAATTCACTACCTCTTTATTGATGATAAACACACTACCGCGGTCTACTTAGATAAACACACACCATCATTACCTTGATTTCTTTGGCTGGCGCTGCTTCCTCTATAGTTTTCTCATAGTGCTGCTTCAAAGCCTGCGTAGAAACCTTTGGTAGGTCCTCTCCTCCGACGAGCATAACTGAATTAGACACAAGAAGAAGGCTGCCTCATTAAGTCATTCACAGAGAGGAAGCTCCGGGAATTGAAGAGAGAAATAAATCATTCCATTAAAAACACAAGTAGTTTTCATTTTCTCAAACCATGCAGTAGTGATTGGCCAATTTTCAGTTTCCAATATTTTTTTTTACCTCCCTGACTTTGCCCTGATTAGATTTGCCGCTCTTCACTGCAAAGAAATTCATCAACACTCTGACTCATTTTGATAGCACATTTCTCATTCAGTCTCAGTAGGAAGCAGCATTAATATACACTACAGGACAGATGCAGTGGTGCGATTTAACATGCAAATGGGGATTAAAAAGCAGACCAGGTACACTGTGCAAATGACTTTCTAGATAGGGATATTAAGGTTTTCACTAGATGAGATTTATTTACTTCACGTACATAGATAGTTTCAACTCTTTCAAATTCTTCTTCTTCTTCTTCTTGTCTCAATACAATGCACTTTATTTCAAGTCAGTTATTTGCCAGTGGGGTACAGACATTTTACCGTTATACTCTTACTCTTTTTACATCTTACTTCTTATTTTAAAGTTAAATTATCTTGTGACCCCGGACTGTCTTGAAACTAGTGAAATACTCATATTCTAGTCTCATATAGGCAAAACAACTCAATTCCAGCTCAAAATTCAAGTCATTTTAAGTAAGGCTAGATATTAAATTATAGCAGTGTAAGGGCTTTCTCTACCTGTTTCGTTGTAATGGTTTCCATACCCAGCAGCCACCCTTTGATCATGAATGACCTGTGAAAAATACATTATAAACTGCCTCAGCCTTTGACAATTTTCATCAACAGCATGAAAACACTCAGCAAGGAGTCCATTTTGCTGCATCTTTAAGTGCACTAAAACCCACCTCTTGTTGATTGTGAAAAATGGTTGTAGTGGGCACCACTTCCCTGGCACTGCTTCTTACTGTTACCTCTGAGGAGCTTGACATTTCCTGCCAAAACAATAAATAACAGTAATTGAGTGACGCGAAATCTTCCCCTACGCAACATTTCTGACACTGAGAGAAACAATCACCAGGATTTCATTGCTGTGCGACAGCAAGGTGTAAAAACAATGGGGAGGGTGAATATATTTTACAGTGTGTATTAAAAGCCTAATAAAGCCTGTGTGGTGCCTAACAAATGTTTTTCATTAAAGAGCTGCTTCCCAGGGAATATCTTTATATTTTAGAGAGAAGGAGAGAGCAACGCATTACATCAAATAAACTATTTCTAACAATGAAAAGCGGTTTCATTTGGGGGATTTGGAAAGGGAATTTAACATTTGATTTGTGGTCTTCTGGCGACATCAAATATAGATGATACTGAATATCTGTGCTCTTGAAACACTTATGTCTAATACAGTTCTCTGATGTTCCGCCACTTTTAGTCTTCCACACCTGAGAAGCAAACTCGAACAGAAAGCCTAAGGCCGTAACAAACCCCTGACCAAAACCAGATCCGACATTTCCCCTTACAAACCACAATGTAATATTTAGCATCCGCACAGGACCGGGTGAGCTCCATGACTTTGCACCGCTCCCTGCCTGAATGAGCAGATGGGGAAGAATACATGGCAGGACAGCACTGACCTCCCTTGGCTCGGATCTGGCCCCATTGCAGACGGCTAACACTGTCTGGCATTTTGCTCACGTGCCGAATGACAGAGCCTTGACAAAGTTCAAGGTGCCCTCTTTGATTTGACCTATAAAGTCTCCAACGCAGCCGCCAAGTCTATCCAATAAACCACTACAGTGGAATATCAATTGTTCAGAGGTATCCTTGCATTTGTGCTCAAAGAGGACAAACACAACACGAGAATACAACACGAGTAGCATCTGAGGTAAAAACAATTAATAATTACATACACCGCAACATATTCAGTATTTGACTGAGGCTATTTACAAACGTTTTAGCAAAATGATATTCAATAAAGCTGAAGTAATGCGGTCCACTACACACATTTTATAATAGGAGCTCACTCACCTGATAAAGTATAATTGCTGGTTGTCAGATAACATCACTATATTCCCTGGGCAGTTAAATGAAATGGAGGCTACCTGCATTTTGCCTGAATGAGTTTTGTTAATCTGCAGATTTTGTAGGGGGTTATATAAAGACAGCAGTATAGTGCATCTTGTCAGTAATATAAATGATCAGATTCAACATTTATTATTTCATATTTTAGAGGAATACTGGCTGAAAGTAAGTATTTTTTATTGTCACACCATTACAATATCCTTAAGATCTTTGTAGTCTAGGTTTTCATTCCACAACTACAGGATGCCTTCACATCTTCATCACTCACCTGGACTGATCTCTGCTGGTACTGCACGTGTGTGACCGTGGAATGGGAGGAGGATGCAAACTCCTGGCTCTCAAACTGTCTCTTTACACTAGCGAGGCCACCGGGCAGGGAGCAGGCCTCTGACTCATCCATCATCTAACCACACAGAACAAACACAAATCACTACAATGCCACCTTTTTTTAAAAGAATTGCCAATAAGGTTTAAGGTATTTTCTTTTTTTTTTTAAATCAGTATGTAAGGGATTGCATTAACCAAACTATTAAGAAAGACAAGGGCACTTTCCGTGATGTCCTCTAGGTGGCATAACAACTTTACCTCTGTGATGGGGTCACTTAAGTAAAAGTATCACATGAACAAATCTAAATGAAGTAAAAGTACCCAGTTAAAAATATACTTTCAGAGTAAAACTATTTCTCAAAGATTTTTAGATCTAATAAAGCTTTGATAGATTAGTGCTGAAACAACTGATTTGATCACTTCTTTCTTTTATTTGTACATTTTTGTTTGCTCAAAATACAAACATCTTTAAGAAGTAAATATAATATAAATACTTTTACTTTTCCATCAGGTTCAGTGTAGTGGAGCAGAAAGTATAGCTACCTGCTCTCAAATGTAGTGAAATAAAAGTAAAAAGTATTCACTTTAAAATGTACTTAAGTGAAGTACAGATATGCCAACATTTTACTTAAGTACAGAGCTTTACTACTTTTCCTTTGTTACATTCCACCACTAGATGGGGTAAAGGGCAGTTCAAATCTCTATGGACATAAAATGAACAGTAAGCAAGTCCTACTTTAGATGAATTATGCTTGTGAAATTGTTGTTTTCTATCCTAATAAAACTGGAACTCTGCCAGCTTCAGTTGTGGCTTTTCACAACAGCTTTCCTCCCACTGCCTGTAAAACATCAATAGCATATTTTCACGATTTGATTTATTTGTATAAAAAAGCTTTTTAGAGAGTTTTTTTATTGAGGGCCTATGGAGGGAATGGGTGCTTTAAAGTACAAAGAAGAGAGTGAAGGAGAGTGAAGGACTGTGTAAATCCAATTTGTATGGAAAACATAGCCTTTGCTTTATGGGATCTGGATAGAAGTGCAAAATTACTATTTGATACAATAATCTCCTTTTGGGATTGTCAATTACTTTGCTAATAAAACATTTATAAGTAGGTTTCTGCGTATAGCTTCTGGGAATCTGCAATATATATGAGAGTGTCTATCAGCAGTGGGTATGAAGCAGAGAGAGAGAGTGAATACATACAGTCACCTTTTCTTTCGAATGCAAATTACGGCTACAACGCAATTTGCAAGTTAAGGCAGTGGATTTAGGTCAATGACATTTAGTGCCTTGTTATGATCTCTTTAATGTTTTAAGCTTTCTGTACAACAACTCTAAATATAAGTCATGTCTTATTCAGAGGAGTATACACACTGAGAGCAGGCCAGTATAGCCTATGTTATTTATGTACGTGATGATATTTTTAAACTTCTTGTGTGGTGACAAGTAGACAACAGCTGAACTTAGAAAGAAAAGTAAATTCTCTATCCTGCGACAGCCTGGTGGTGAGTCTCCGAGTCGCCAACAGGACAGATCCAGCTGTCCGGCCACCACGCTGAGATCAGCTGAGGTTGGGGCGAAAACAACCCACATAACCCAGACCAATAACTCAAATAAGGGAGGCTTTAGTTAAAAACAGGTCTTATAGGGAGGGATAAAACAATACAGGAATATAGTGAAAGTATGAAATAGTGCTTGTTAAAATGTGCTTGAATAATAATAATTGGCTTAAAAATGTTGTTTTGAAGATATGTATAGTGAATTGTATGAAATGGAATTGTGGAAAACTTGTGATCCCTTAACTTTCGTATGAAATGAAAAAGGGTTTTAACTTATTTTGTGGAAAACTTGTGATCCCTTAACTTTTTTGTGGAAAACTTGAAACTTAAAGGTGCATTGTGTAACATTTCTACCCCATCATCTGCTTGTCTCCATAATGTTATTGCACTGTCTAGAATGTTCCACAGTAAAGATTAACAGGGAGGCAAGCAGGTTACAGCACAATGCGACATAACAATTCAGATCTGTGGAGATTCGCTGCTATTCACAGCAATGGTGGTATTTTTGAGCAATAGAAATGAATAAATGCTAGGTGGCTATGCTATGTTTAATGTCATACCACGAAACACTCCAGGTAAAGCAATAAAATCTCCATGGAGGTAAGCAGGTAGTGGACCCTCCATCAGAACAAATTGCGCACTGCACCATTAATCAGTGCAGTAACAACTTTTAAATTGCAAAAAAAATGATCTGACTATTGTTAATGGAAGAGTAAAAAATCAATTTATGCTATGCTGCAGTAGTACAACAAACTTTATGTAGAAAACAATCATTGACACTTTAATTTGAATTCAGCCTACTCATTGTAATGGCTGTGCCTGACTTAGTGCTCACTCAGTGGAAGTATTGGATTTGTGAAGCTGCTGATGTTTTATTGTCCCCTATAGCGTCTAATGACCGCTGTTAAACAACTACAAGAGTTAAGTTTGACACATCACTTAATATTCATCAATCAATTAATCATATTAATCACATCAATTAATAATAGGCGGCACGGTGGCTGAGTGGCAACACTCATGCCTCACAGCAAGAAGGTTGCGGGTTCGATCCCCGGGTCGCCCGGGCCTTTCTGTGTGGAGTTTGCATGTTTCCTCCCCGTGTCTGGATGGGTTTCCTCCGGGTACTCCGGTTTCCCCCAATCAACCAAAAACATGCAACACCCTATGAACAGTGTACAACAAGGGACCGGCAGGGAGTCCCTCCCTCCTGTGGGCTCACCACCTGCAGAGGGGTTCATAGGGTCTGGGTCTGGTGCATAGAGTAATGGGCAGCATGCTGCCCCCGCGACCCAGCCGGATTAAGCGGGAGAAGATGGATGGATGGATGGACATCACTTAATATGTATTTGCTGAAGTTTCGGTGTTACTTGACTATTTATTTTCCTAATAAATTTAAAGCATTGACTGAAACTAATGCTAGCCGAGTGTGTTTCTAGATGAGTTAGCAGCCCTGTTTGACATAACATTTTCGGATTTTTCCATTGAATTTTACACCCGCTCTAGTCTATCAACGTGCATTTAAAGTTTGCTGATTTCCCAGGAGGTGTATTCTTTGCCTATTTTATGACAAATACTTTGCTTGTCAAACTAGGTCCCTGTGGAGGGGTGCTATGAAAATACACTGGTTAATAATATTATATCTGCTTGCATCTTTGTTTTTCTTACAACCTCTTGAGTATTGCGATATTTGTATTACTTATTTCTATTGTATTTTATTTTAGCTTGTACAAATACATTTAAATAATTGCCTCATGCTATTTTTGCTACTTATTTAGAATTTATTATTACCACTTACATTTTTTCTCTTTGCTATTACAACATATAGATCAATAAAGTTTGTCTAAGCTTAAGTCAAGTTAAGTTACAGCTTCTTCCAGCCATCTAGCTTCATAAATACTAGATGTGTTTGCTCATTTGTGGTAGCTCCATGTGGTAGTAGTCGTGTCTTACAGCAGAAGTGGTTTCCTTCTTGGATAGGGCAGCTTGATACATGGCCATGCGCTCTTTCACAGACACGCTCTCCGCCTCAGGATCGTCCACGCTCCCCGGTCTGTTCTCCTGACTCAGCCCGACCTCCAAACGTGTTGACCTGGATCTACCACCACCGCCGCCTGCAGCTGCAATCACAACACAAAATACAACAATATTCATACTTTCATCAAAACCACTGTGACCTTTAAAAGCACGTAGGTAGTAGGTGTCTATGGGGGGATTTTGGCTTCAGTTAAATTATGAGGAAGTGCCAAGACAATTATTTACCTTGAAGGAAGTTTCTATTTTTACGATTTTTACTAGTCACACATTATTGTTTTGATAACTTGATGCATTCATTCATGAGTAGAAAATGAAAAGCTTGCAATAATTCCTAAGTACTAAAACAATTACACATATTAAACATCCTATATTACGCAAAAGTGATTCTTGTGAGCTTTAAGCCGTGTTACAATGTCGTTTCCTCACCAAAAACATACCACACGTTTGAGTCATCCTTTATCATTAGTATGTCTCCACCTCCAGAGTTCAAAATGTTCTGTTCCACCTTGTGATGTGATGACCTTTTCTTTTTGATGAAGATACAACATTATAACATAGATCAGAAAAATGTGTGATATAGGCCCTTTACAGCTGCACTACTGGACTATGTTCAGTAGTGAGATGTTACTGCTTTGCCTGGAATGTCGCACAGTATGGTTTAAAACATTATCTATCTCCATGGACGCCCCAGATCGAGTTATAAGTCAGACCTGCGGAGAGGCAAGCCCACTCACGCCTAAAATGCTGATATGTTTTGGAACATGCAGAATAACATCATGGAGACAAGCAGAAAAATTACCTTTAAATTATTTGTGATAATGAGCTACGCAGACCTGAGCTAGTTAAAATTTATGTACGAAATTTAACAAGATGGTATGTGGGAGTGAATGTGCTTCTAGCCAAAATTGCAATCCAGTCAAATATGTCTGGTTGGATTATGTTAATTTTTATGCCTGTTACAATTTACAATGTCTCATAGATGTGGCTGTCTAATTAGCGAACCCCATTTAGTCCTCAGCAAACATGTCTGCTCTATATTTTAAATGGTCCTCAGACGACTCCAATCAGTCAGTGACAAATGTTGACATTAAACTGAAGTGCAGTCGTCATCAATCACAAACCCCTCTTTATGAATCCTCATATCACTAAGCTCATCCCCGCGGATCGCCAATTAGAGGAGATAATTGATTTTACATTTGACTTTTCTGTGCTACAAAGCATCATTACGCGAAGTGAGAAACCACAGCGTACACCCACTCTGGACCTTTAAGTTGTTGGCTGGGCCTCTGCTTCCTCAGGCAATGGCACTGGGAGATGAAAAGATCTTTAGCGCAAATCATTTTATCTGGCTTCGTCCTCGCAGGCGACTTCTGACATATGAAAATCCAGCTTTGTAGGTTTCTGTACATTATGAATACGGCTTCACAGGTGCACGCTTCTATACAGTTTGCGTGGATTGAAGCAGGTCATTATGTGATTGATGGGATTGGAAAAGCTTGCATCTTTCTGCAGCTCTGGGTTAAATGCATGTGAAGCTTGAGTAGGATTAAAGGCTGCATTGAAATTCCATACCACTGTGTACAAAACTCCAGCATCAACAAAAGGTTATCTATATATTCCATAGTGTGAGCTATATCAGCAATATTTTAATTGTTGTTTTGTAATTAGGGAAAAGGAGAATACTGAGTGAGAAAACAAACTTCCACACAAGGGTACGATATTACAAAAGCTATTAATTTTACTGTCTACTCACGTGCAGTAATCAAATCTCACTTAGGCAAGTTGGTTGTAAAATATGATCTGATTATTGTCATGGGAGGAATCCAGATGATTATGGAGGACTTCACTTTAGTCAATATAGCCTATTCACGTGGTGATGCAGAAATAACTTACGTAATGGATTAAAAACAGGTCTTTTCAGGAGTGATAGCGTTTAAAACTTCTAAAACAATACAAGAATACAATGAAAGTATTTTGTTAAGTTTTTGTTAAAAAGTGCTTTCATGTAGAAGTAGAAAATATATCAAAAAAGAATTAGCTTAAAAATGTTCTTTTGAAGATATGTATAGTAAATTGTATGAAATAAATACGAGTATTTTGAAGTTCCCTTAACTTTTTGTGGCAAACTTGAAGCTTAACCAGGACATTTACAGTCTCAGGTGAACCGAGCAAAAAAACATTTATGCCAGAAGATTATGGAAACATTCACTTTTGTCTTGTCTTTTGTCGCCTATTCACGCCTAGTCTTCATTTCATGTTTTTTTATCAGAGTAACCAATAAATCAAAAGGGCAGGTGGAGGTGTTGCCTTTAAGAGTTTTCCAAAGCTAAAGGATGTAATTCCGAATGCCACATGACAGCACCATGTCCCACTCATCGTCTGATTTTAACTCTGAAACGTAGGAGCTGTCAGGAAGAGAAATACATCACATCTGAAAATACCCCGGGTTTTTACCGGCGCAAACTATAAATATGGGTCAGAAATCCTACACCTGAGGCCTGACAGTGTAACCTCCCAGCAGGCAACGCGATGACAGAAACGCAAGGATAATGCCGTCATTTATCACCGCAGATAAACCGAGCGTCATGGTCTGGAGACGTGTGACGACCCCACTGGATATCTAGGGCTTGTGACAAACTATGCAAACCATGTATGCAAAGCTGCCATAGCCCAGAGGTGAGGTAACCACCGCAGAGCACACTAGAGACAAAAAATAAACCAGCCTATTTTAAACGAACTGTCTGCAGAGTCATGTTCCCCTCTGTAACGCTATGATTTACAGAAGTGGAAGTGAAAAAGTTCAACAACAGCTCATTAGAAAACACTTTTTAAAAGGTTAGCGCAACCTTTTTATGCTAGCCCGAGTGTTTAATTAGCATTCTCATCAGTTAAGACGGCGGAAATAAATCAAGGGCAAGTGTCTGTTTACAGAAAAAAGTTTCCTAACCACTGATTGTAACCAGTCATTTAGCATTTAATGGAGTAGAGAGCCTTTATCTTTGAGTAATAATGAATGAAAGGGGTACTTATCACATCTAAGTAACAGAGGATGGAAGCAGACAATAAGGGGGTGACGCAGGGTTACTTACGGGGAAGTCCACGCTGCTACTGGGGCTATATTGAGCAAGGACCAGGCCCTGACCTCGTGTCTGGGGCCCCAACCAGGCCAATGCCTCTGAGGAGAGCCCCTGCTTTGCCACCGCGCTAAAAACTGTTTGTGTAGTAACCAAAGGACTGTGTAGAGAAGAGGAAAGAACAAGAGAGTAATTTAACTGCGAGAAGAAGTCTGTGTAGCTGCTGTAACAGGATGTCCCTTAATCACAGAGGTGTCAGTGGCTTTCTTCACCGCTGGAACCTTAAGCAACCCAATTTTGTGTTCAGTACTTACAGGCCAGAGCCCTTAGCTGCTGCAGGTTTGACACGAGAAGCAAAACCAGCTACACTAATTGAAATGTCAGCCAAGGAAGCCAATTTCAAAGCAAAACAGACACAATAATTGAGCTGTCAAACGTATCAAAATAACTTCTCCGGTGTATGTAGAGAATAGCCCTTGAGTGCTTCCTTGCGCTAGGCTAAGCACTTTGTCGGAAATTTGCAATGCTTTCAGATTATTCCAGATCAGATTGCTGCTGGTTATAACTACAGGAAGGAAACAGGAAGAGCCCATGCATGTTTTATGACCCGGTCCAAATCCTAATGGAATCACCAAAACACTTCATGGTCTCACATCGCGCCCTTAATAAACACCTCATGTACCACAATACAGAACCATCTTCTTCGGCTTATTTCTGATTTTACAGGCAAGATTTCTCCAGCCTTCTCTGCCGGGGAACATCAAACCAATTCATTATCTTCAGAAATGTCATCAAGCGTTTCCAATCTGTCTCCTTCCACTTGAGCTTAGTGAAAAATCACATTCGAGCAGTCTCTGACAATAGGCCTAGGCTGTTAGAAGCGTAACAAAAGTCAACCCTGACATGCTGATAATCCTCAGACGTAGCTTACCTTCTAAATAGTGTGGGTCGACCTTTTGAGTTAAAATACAATAGATCCAAGACAAAACAGAAAGGCCTCGAGGTTGTAACCCAGAGAGGCTTGGAGACCAGCTCCAGCAGTGCGCTCCACCGCCGACTGAGGCCAAGGCATCCAATGACAGCTGATTTTATTTTAGAATCCCCCTTCGTAAAAAAACAGGATGCACTTGGGGAGAGGGGAGCTGGATTGGGCTGGACTATTTTAGTAGCATGTATCAAGGTACCAAACATGCCCTTAACCTTATGTCAGGGTGGACTAAAGCTCTCAGACGCCACATACTGTGAAGTGAACACAGTGAACGCACCTTGAGTCTGACAGAGGAGACTGGGGAGGCATTTGGCATTTGGAAAAAGTCCTGTTAGGATTGTAAATATCATGGCCTTTCATTACTCACATTACAACTGGATTTTAAGACAGCGTCCAGACACAATAAAGTCCATTGGAATTAAAGTACTCATCAAGTCGTACTAAAATTGCAAAATGACTTTTTCCCTGCTGATTTACGTACTTGTGTAACAAACTTTGAGTCACTATCTCAAAAATGATATTAACTTTTTTAACAAACCAACTTTTTTAACTTAACAAACCAATAATGAGTCTGGTTATCAAAAAATTGAAACCCAGTTAATACTAAAACTAGATACTTTTATTAATTCATTTTTATATCAGTACAAGTATCAGACCACATAGTCATATTTCCATAATATGTGTTTAATATTGAGTATTGAGCAAAATTTGAAAATTTGGAAATTTTTGTATTACCACAAAACTAGCAATGAGTCATGCATTAAATTGATTTCTAATTTTCTATTACCAACCTTTGTGATCAATAAACCCTCAGCGATTGCAAGCCTGTCTAAGAACGTCCCTCATCCGTAGCTTCTATTGATTGTCAGTAATGTGGTATTCTTGCTTTTGATGCCTTGGGAAATGTTAAAGGTCCTTCCAACAAAAGAGTGACCCTTGCTTATAGCCTGTCTAAGTTACGCCGGGAGTCTTTCCTATTTTTAATCTGCATTTTCATAGCTAGCAGGGTTAATTTATGTCTTTTGTTTCCATATGATCTGATGCCAATGTTCATGTTTATCTCATGTGAAAGACAAGGTAGCCCACCCTATGAGCTGCCGTTGGCGTTGCATTGACAAGAAAAAGCTGCAGTTATCGGGGCCGGTGGTGAAGCTGCTCTCTGCTGATAATCCCAAAGAAATTGCACATGGATTTCCTGTTCCTGAGGTGGAAAATAAACATAGCCAGATAGAATGCATAATGAAGGCTGTGAGAAGAGCCCACATGTTCAGATCTGATACTTATGCAGATAAGACTCATGGGTGATCAGTGCCATTGATTCTATTAAGTTGCGCTGGTGTTACGCAAATCAGTTCACACACTTATAGTTACAGCACTGAGAATGAGGACAAACTTTTGAAAAATAAACCTAATTCTAATTTTGGAATTATAACTTTTGCCAATATTAAATCAAACGGTGCACTACACAACATTTCTGGTGTACGTACTTGTCTCCATGGAGATGTTATTGCTTTGTCTGGAATGTTCCATGGTATGACATTGACCATATCCCTCTAGCATTTATTCATTACGGGTGTTTCTATTGCTCAAAAATACATTTATTCCTTCTGTGAATAGGGGCGGCTCTCCATAGACCTGAATTGCAATGAGTAGTGAGTGTGGTGCTGTAACCTCCCTGTCTCCCTCCTGATCTATACTGTGGAACATTTTAGATAAAGCTATAGTATTTCCATGGAGACACGCAGGCGGCGGACCCTCCACCCTCCCTCAAGATTAATCAAAGTTGCATTGGACCTTGATTAATCTTGATTACAAATATTCCTCTAATCAATTACAGTAACAACATGTAACAACGCAGTTTTGCTCAGGACATTATGGTTTCCAGTTCTACCTACACTCACTTTTAAAGCATGAAATACAAATTATTACAAAAACTAACTTTCAACTATGAGCCAATTTCTCCCCCCCATAATTTCATCACCACAGCAAACACTGTGTTTCCCATTATTAGAAGAGACTACGGTGCAACCAGTTCAACCAAGATTGCAACCATAGATTAAAAAGAACATGGACTAGACTTTGGCATCTCAAAATCTCACTTTGTTATTATAATAAGTCACATTTAAAGACCAGAAATTGTATTAAAGACAATTATGAATATATAAAGTATTTGAGGCACCACAGTCTGAACCAAATCTAAGGGAAACACTGCATCATATAAAAAAAATGCTGATATATCTGTATTCAACTTAAAGTATATATAAACTGAGCTCATAAACACAGAATAGTAAAATGTGGTTGTGTCACACTAGGGCATGGAGTTCTGGTACAGTAACGCTAAAAGAATTTTCATATTTTTTGACACTTATGATTTTAAAGGTTGCACCTGTCTCCCTGAGTGAGTAACTGATTATATAAACCCAGAAAATTAAAATAGCTGTGAGTAAACACTATCAGTAGGTGAAGGTGAAAATATTAAGTGTGCAATCAAGAAACACTCTATCAACAAGGTCAGAAAACATTAGCTTAAAATGTCAAGGACCACAACAACATCCACTCACACTGCCTATTAGAAAACCTTCCAAAACTCGGCTTTACTCAGGCATGTGTTTCTGTGGGAACCGAAATGACAGTTGGAGAAAAGGCTCCTTAGGATAACATTATAAAGACATCACCATTTGGCAGGCTAATGAAGTGGAAAATTAATTAAAACAAAAAGATACTTGGCATATTCAGGTCCAACTGGCATCATTTATACACTTTATCTAATTCGTCCGGGCATGTGCTGTCTGACAGGTTTAACAGCCAAAAACTATTAAAATAAACAACTTAACAACAATTATGTACAAAAGCTAAACCAATAATTACAATATGTTGATAATTGTAACATAGAATTGGAGGGCATGAAAACAGATGCCTGGTTAGAAGCAAGAGAGTTACAAAGTGGATTTGCAAATGCTTAAAGGTGATTTTTTTTTTTTTTTAAGGGCTCATATTACATTATTTTCTCATCTATGTTATAATGTTGTTTCCTCATCACAAACATATCTGGACTTGTTTTTTGTTTCATTCACCTATGTTTAACCTTGTTCTTCTCTCAAACAGAAAACACTCTGTTCCTCATTGGGATGTCATGTGCTAATCCAGGAAGTGCTCCCCTGTGTTTTTAAGCTCCACACACCTTCACTAGAATCATCTGGATAGTTTTAGCCTTGGAATTGCCTCTGTCTACTGAACTAAAGGTATAAGGTAGCTGTTAACTTGAAAAATATCACTACATGACATCACAAGGTGTAACAGAGCATTTTGAGCTTTGGAGATGTAGACAAACTAATAATAAATGGTTACTCAAACATGTGTGAACAAAACAAACACAACTGCATGTTTCTGATGAGGTAACAAGATTATAAAAATGGTTTAAAGCTGACAAGCGTCAATTACATGTAATATAGGATCTTTAATGCGCAGTTTCCTAACACCAGTGTCACCGCTGCTGCCAATCCGTCACCCTGGTGGATTACTCTCTGTTGTCGTTGTTGAGACAAAAGCCATCACTCAATCTGGAAGCGCCTATTTTAGAACCTGCGAATAGCAATTTAGCACGGGAAAGCCTCTCTCCTCTTAGTGTGACATGTCTGCATATGTTAAGCCAGTATGGATAAAAAGGGGCTTGTTTATGTTAAGATATGGGCATGTGTGCGCCTTTAGCACCTTGGGACCACTTCCATCACTTGGGATTCAGAGCCATCAACGCCCGGCTTGTTTGCGGTCCACTCCTTATTGACAACAGGCAAAGTTAGCTCAAACTGTAAACTCCATCTATGTGCACAGTGCTATCAGTAAACTAGAGGTAGCCACGGAGAGAACTGCACAGCGCTATCGCAGTAATGGAAGCAGTATCTAGCCGGGCCCGGGTTCCCATTAAAAAAGCTGCCAGGGAGGGGAGTCTTATCTGGCGATGGACAATCTACTTTTCAAAAAGCAGCTTTGTGCCAAATGTTTATCTTAAAGAACAAATGGGACAGCACATATTGCATTATCCAGCCGCTTGTTTGTTTGAACTGATGCAATCATAACAATAGTGCTCTTTTGTCATGTGCAATAATACTTTTGAAAAATAACTTTGACAACTTGTATTAAAAATTACTCACAAATATCTTGCGTTGAGGCCATGGTGGAATGTGTAGATCGATCTGCTTTTGAACGGCTACTGGAGGTCCCTTTTCCTGATGTGTGTGTGGCTTCCTGTTCAAAGAGAGAGAGAAAGGAGTGGGAGGGAGGAAGAGAAAGAGAGAGAGAGTGAGTGCAAGGGCTATCAAAAGAAACACCTGTACTTTTTTGGAGAAAAGAAGATGGACAAACAATGCTACAGGTCAGCTTTGAGACTCTAAGCACACACCCACTCACTCGCCAAGCACATACGCCCCAAGGAAGCGCGAAAGTCTGGTGAATTTTAAAAACTGAAATGTTTAGGTTGCACTACGAAACCCAAACATATGTGAGAATGACCTTGCTCCCAATCTGAGCAGGAGGCATTGGCTAACACTTGGCAAACACGAGTTGGTTGAATTTTAACAGCACTACGCAAGCAGCGACCACGATTGTTCCTTAAGGCATAAAAGGTGAATCTCTGAGAAATTCCATGTGCTTCCTGTATACAGTTTTGTATTTTTCGTGCCCTGAAAGCATTTTGTCAAAGCTCGCGAGTCCATCTTTTCTATTGAGTTGCAAATGACCCCCGCAGGGAACACACACACCTGTGTCTGAGCGTGTGCAAATGTATGGGTGTGTTTCTGCATTTGCAAATCAAATGTGTTCCCCATAGCGTTCTTGAACAGCTTCTCGCCGCGAAAACACTCCACCAAGGAAAGCAACTGGCATATACGTACACACACACACACACCTGCATGGGCCAGATCGCCCCTCTCTCAAGGTGTCAAGCATCGTTTAAAATGTGCTGAAGGACGAAACTCTGTGCTCAGAAATCCCATTTTACAAATCCCCTGACAGCCGTGTGTGGTCATTTGCATAGGAGAGAGGACACACACAAACACTGTAAGGTGCAGTCATATTCCTGCTTTTCAGTCACTGTCACCGGCTCCATTGAAGCAGCTCACACTTCAAATAACGCCGAAATCACTGGGTTGCAAATGGCTTAAACAGAGAACACCAAAGCCAACCAGAGACGCCAAGCCAGTGACATGCTGTTCCATTTTGTCTGCAACATGGTGTGAATGCGCTAAGGAGGCGATTAAGTGTAAGACTGCTACGTGAAGACCATACTTCCAGCTCATAATTAATGTTTATACAAGCTTTATACAAGTGAATTTGCTGTACTGTTTGCTTCTATCATTTCCACCTGACAAGAGACCATGCAGCCGTTGCTACAAAAGCAGAAGTGGGCTAATAAAATGTGAGATCCAAGCTGCAAACAAAAAATACATTAAGTTGGAAAACAGCCTTGAGTTGTGAATAGTGTTGGAATAAATGTTTTTAACCCAGTGATTTTAAAAAGCAAATGTCTGTTAAAAGAACGACAAAAATTGAAGCTTGTCAAGGCCAGCAACAGAAAAACAAAACAGCTCTCGTAATGCACTAATGAAAAAAAGGAAACTTTTTAAAGGTGCAATGATTTATAAGCTTGTTGTTTCAGCTTAGTGATTCAAGGTTAGCGTTATCTTTTGCGAGTTTAGCTTGGTATCAAAACTGCTAGAGGAAATGCACCCTACTGCAACCAAAAGAGGCTGCAAAGTACACCAGCCAAAAGCGGGAACAAATTTGAGTTACTATAGAAACGCTTTTGATATAAAAAACTCAGATGTATTGCGTGTTTAAATCATAAACAAAGCCAGTGTTTATGCCTGTTATAAATAAAATAAGTAGATGCAGCTCAGCATGACAACAGCCTGACATCTCATGCAACAATCTCAAAGTGTTGTGAAGCTTTGAGTCAGTGCCATATGTTCCCTTTGGCACCAGCTTCACAGAGGAGGGAGGAGAGAGGAAGAGGCCGAGGTGGTGGAGGCTGCACTCTCTCTTCTAACATGGCTTATAAGGGACAGTGTCATGATGGTGTTGCTACATAAAATATTGCAATAAACCATAAAGCTGCATTAAGATTTTTTTTCCAGTGGAGGGTTTGTCAAATGCTTTTCTCCATTTAGATGTTATTGCTTTGTCAGGAATGTTTCAGAGTATGGTAATGAACCTTTCTATCTTCACATAAACCAAACCAGACCAAGTTTTTATAGGTATTTTTGAGCTATTAAACCACCTGTAAAATTCTGAATGCAAGGTAGAGCTGTTTAATGTCATACTATGGAACAATCCAGGCAGAGCAACCACATATCCATAGGAAAAAAGCAAGAAAACTTTAGGACACAATAATCCTACAAAACCTATGAGGAAAAACAGGAACTGAAATAAACAAATACCAAAATGAGGAACTTCAACATGCAAATGAGTAAAGCTAATAAAAAAAGATTTTGTTTATCCTAATAGTGAATATTCAAATCCATTAAAAAAGGTATAATAGCTTAAAATGTGATCATGCTAGTCTTAAACATAGTCTTAGCATACAATGAAATAAAACCAAAATCTTAAAATAATAAAATAGCAATAAATAAAGTTAAATAAATAATCCACAGAGGACCACACAACTCATGCAGTGTTAAAAGCCAGAGAATAAAAATGGGTCTTATTATGAGACTTAAAACACTTCACTGTGGGGGATCTTCAAACACGGTCACACCAAGAACGAAAAAATATCTAATTGTGACCATTTTCAAAGCAACAATTTGTAATTTCAATTGCATTTATGCTACAAAAAATCATTTTTAAACTGCATTGATCCTTTTCTGTGGCATCGGTCTGAGGATGTTCTGCATATATGTCTATGGTGGAATCTTTATCAGTTACACAATATAAAGACAAACATATTTTGTATTAAAAAATGCAATGCAAATGCTTCTAGCTAACTAAATCATTTTTTTTTTAAACAAAGAAACAGGATTAAACTAAGTAACTAACTAAAATAACCAGAGTAACAGTGTTTCAGACAGATCACACCCACAGCGAATGTGTTAATGACAGCTGCAAAGTATCAGTAGTGCTTATACGTCTACAGATGGGGTAGATTTATACTTATGACTTTTCGACGGTTCTGACAGTTGTGATTAATTATTGTGACTAATAATTAAACCTAATAAATTTAAAAATACCAAAGTTTTCAAGAAGTCAAAACAAAGCTGGCTTACATACATATTGAGGCAAAATATAATTCATCATTTGCTGAAGTCAAAATATAAATGAATGTGACAGGCTAACACGGGAAAAATAAAATAAGTTAAATTAAATCCATTTGTGCCACTGGGGAGCGTTTGATAAGTGACAACCTGCTACTAAGAGGCCAGTGACAGAGGAACCATGGTAACAGGGAGTAGTAATATGCACTCCTCGCCTGCGGGGGTGACGCTGTGGCACCATCCACGTCCATATTGATGCCTATTAGAGAAGAAAAAAAGTCCGAGAGCGAAGAATGGTGCGCAAAGCTTGGACTGCACTATTTCACACTGATTGTCTCGTGTCGCCTGTTGACATTTCACTCCTATAACAGCTGTGGCTCCCTCTTGTAGGACTTTAATGACATACTGTGGCATAGTGGGGTCTCAGAGGGGAGCTGTCTCAAGTCCACTTCTCAAATATTCACTTAGTGTCTTCCTCCGTGTCCCCTCCTGTCTCATCCTGCTTTAAAATGTCACTCTTAATAAGACACTTAATCTACACTTTTTTCAACTAGTAATTTAAAAGCACCATATACACTGTCAATGGCATCTAAATCCAGTATTTGTAGAAAGCCTTGGTATTCTGTAATATGAAATCCCTCATTTGTCCAGGTAGGATCCATAACAAAAGATTCTGTCAACTGTAAACTGAAGAAGAACCTTGGATGAGCTGTGAATCTTTAATCAAAAACTTGTGTCCAGTTGATGGAATAGAATTTCTCTTTTGCTTCGGTATTCTGTATTTCACCCTGATGGGGAGAGCAGCAAAAAGTATTTCCAAATAATATTACTCAAGAAGAAGTAAAATGTCATAAATATTACTACTACTTAACTACTTAATATATGAAGTTAGTAAGTGAAGAGTAAAGTGGGAAAAACTAGGTCTGTCATGACAACAAATGTTAAAGAGTAATATATTAATGTACAAGTTAAAAAAAAATCTGAGTTATAATAAATAAATAACAGAAAGCCACACTTTAGTAATTAGTTTGTACCTATCATGCGTCATAGAAGTTGTTTTTTCAAACCTGTACAGCATCCTAAAATTTTTGCACGTTTTAAAAAAAAAAAAAAAAAAAAAAAACCAAAAAATTAAAAAAAA